>MU720474.1:33923-47362 GCA_026770625.1 Nicotiana glauca | reverse complement strand
ACTTTAATTGGAAAAACTCCCCGTTCGCCCGCTTCTGCCCCTCGGGGTCGGGGCGAGCCGAAAGGAGGTGTGACACTCGCAATCTATCTAGGATAGGGAGATACCGAGTATGTTATGAGGGAAGTTCACGAAGGCACCTGTGAAAATCATTCGGGCGCCAAATTATTAGTTGAAAAAATAATCAGAACCGGCTACTACAAGATCGACATGGAAAAAGATGATAAGGAGTTCATACAAAAATGCAACAGGTATCAGAGGCATGCTCCGATAATTCATCAGCCCGGGGGCCTACTGCATTCATTCTATCACCCTGGCCATTCATGAAATGGGGGATGGACATCGTTAGCCCCCTGTCATAGGCACCCGATAAGGCTTAATTTATATTATATATGGATGACTATTTTTCTAAATGGGTGGAAGCCCAGGCATTTGAGGAAGTCGGGAAGAAGGAAGTTATTGATTTCAGCTAGGACCATAAAATATTCCGGTTTAAAATGCTGGCTGAAATCGTGTGCGAATATGGGAATCAGTTCATTGGTAGTAAAATGAGCAAGTTCTTTGAGGACCATAAGATCAAAAGAATCCTATTGACACCCTATCACTATAGTTGAAATGGGCAAGCAAAGTCCACGAACAAAACCATACTCCAAAACCTCAAGAACCATACTCCAAAACCTTGCCTGCAGTCCTATGGGCATATCATATGGCCTTAAAATCTAGTACCGGTGACATCCCACTTTCGTTGGTCTACGGTGCCAAAGCTTTAATACCAGTTGAAGTGGGAGAACCAAGTATTAGGTTCCGATACATCACCAAAGAGTCAAACGATGAGTCCATGAGTACGAGCCTGGAACATTTGGACAAAAGGCGGGAGGCCGAACACGTTCGATTGGCCGCCCAAAAACAACGGATCTAAAGGTAATACAATTGGAGAGCCAACCTTTGACACTTCAATGTTAGGGACTTAGTGTTAAGAAATTTCACACTAAGCACCAGAAACCCGAAAGGAGGGAATTTAGGTCCGAACTAGGAAGGTCCATACCAAATTATTGAGATCACCAGATAAGGATCGTACAAACTCAGAGCAATGAACGGTGAGTGACTACCAGACAGCTGGAACGTAACTCACTTGAAATGATACTACTGCTAAGCTACGACCCCATTCATTTATTTTTTTTACATATTGAACTAACACTTGTAGGTAATGATCAAGGAAAGATATAGCTTTTAGGCCTGAAAGTACGCGTTGTACTCTTTTTTCCTTCGATTGGTTTTGTCCCAAATGGGTTTTTCCGACAAGGTTTTTAATGAGGCAACAATGGATCGTGGTAACTTATAATTGAAAGGCTGGATATTAACCAGTGTCAAAGATAACATCAAAAGTATCAGAGGCTTCTATAAAGTTCAGCCTCGAATACTGGGGGCATCATCCTCGGACAATGATTTTAGCAAGGAAAGAAACTTTGTGCTCTAATAGTCTAGGCTCGGCTGATAGGATTCACCTTAAGGGACAAACAGTCAAATGAATCATGCCAACATAGACCACCCAAGCCATAATAAAAAACTTGAACACACTTGAAACATTGTTTATTGCACACAAAAATGAAAGAAAATTTCTACCTTGTAGATAAATACTTAGTCTCAAAGAAAAATTGCTACATTCTGTTCCCTTAAGACATCGAGCCCAAGGGCCACCTCTATCCGGGTCCAAGGGATCACTCTCACTCGGGTACTGCTATCCAAGGAAAATTTGGATGGCCCGGGCTATCTAATCTCGGGGGCACAAAGTCTATTAAGTAGTGCCAAACATAATGGCTATAGCTGCCCTATTCGGGGACTGTCATCCGGGGCAAGCCCGGACGGCTCGGGTATCGAAGCCTGGGGTAGCAAGCCTACTTTGCAATACCCAAACTTAAAAATCCATGACAATCTTAGAACAACTCAGAGACGTCCTATATCCGTAACCAAAATATAAGGCCTTCAAAATTTCTAAACTAGTTCAAAGGTTGCTCTCTGCAAAATTATAATCTAAAAAATTCTAAGTAAGAATTTTGGGGAATGCTTCTTATCATACCAAGCCCGCACGAGTCATAAGAAAAATGATATCAAGAACGGGCCTTGTTCGAACCTCTGAACAAAACCTACATATTACGAGCTAAGGCATTCGAAATCTTTTGCAGTCGTAAGGAAAAAAGCAACAAAGAAACAATATCGAATATTGTCGAAGGAAAAGGAGACTTATATATAAATATATCTTTACAAATATATATAAATATGTTTACAACAGGCCGAACGGTCTCAACAAAAAGTACCAAAATAAACAAAACTCTACAAGGTACCTAAACGGCCTGGTCCCCATTGAAGCCCACCTCATCACCGGGACCATCGAGGTCCTCTCCATCCCTAGATCCACCGGAACCCTCAGAGTCTTCTTTGTCCTTGAGGTATGCAAACTTCTTGGCCTCGCCCTTGAGTCCCTTAGTATTTTCGATCTCGACCGATAGATCAAAAACACGGGAATGAACCTCCTCGAGGGCCTTCCTTTGGGATTTCCACTTTATATATTCAACGTCTTTCATGCGGTCCTGGGCTGCTTCAGCTAGGCCACCATCTCATCGATATCGACCCTGGTTATTTCAGCCACTGACTTGGCCACTTTATGCTCCTTGGCGAGGGTATCCCGATTAGCAATAGCCGAACCCAGTTAGGATTGGAGTTCCTCAATTTTTTGGGATCGAGCCTCAACTTTCTTCCTCATCGCTCGAAATTGAGCCTCCGCCGAGGCCAATTGCACCCGGGAAGTGTCTTTTTTCCAGGACAAGCGATCCATCTTGCCCTTACACTATTCATACTTGACCTTAATTACATCCATCTCGACCCCGAGTTGGTCGATCCGATCAATCTTTTGTTGGACCACGGGTTCTGACCATTAGTCACTGTGTCTAGCTCATCGTCACTAACTTCAAATTTTTTTTACATGTTCCACCAGGTCAGTGTGATCCTTCTGAGCCGCATCCAACTCGACTTGAAAGCTCTTAGGCTCTCATTCACGTTGCTCTATGAGAAGTTGGTACACATCTCTCTTCTCAACAAGATCTTTGACTTCAGCCTCGAGTTGAATCAACTCATCCCGATACCGAAGAAAGGTTTCATGGTAAAGTACCGAGGCCTGCAAATATGAGAAGAAATATTAGGATCCCCAAGGACTAAAGCTTAAAAATGAAAATGTTTGGTAACACCTTACCCGGTTTAGTGCCTGTTGTGCTTCGTTGAACAAATATGAGGCATCCACCTCATTCATTTTTGCTTGGACTTCTTCGGTTACCAAGCACCGGAGGTAACTAACTACCCCAACAGGGGTATAAAGAACCCAGGCATCCTCGAGAATGGTGACGATAATTGACCATTTCCAACCAAGATCCACACTCGGGCAGGGAACCGGTTGACCAGTCTCTGGCTCGAATTAGATCTACCTGCACCGGAGGATAAAATTTTCCTCTATACCTCTAAGTCACCTAATCCAGCGGCGTCCTCTGTGGAAGTGGAGTCCACATCATTAAAAAAGCATTATAGGGGATCATCCGCTCTATGGACCCCCTCATTCGATTGCTCCTTTGTTGTTCGAGCTTCATCAAACATCTATTTTGTGAATGAAGGTGATCTCATTATTTCTATAACACCGGGAGGGGTAGAACTGACATCTTTAGGATTCTCGACCCTCACTACTGCGTCAGCCTCACGAACTTGAGAGGGATTAGCCTCCGTCGTTTTCCCCTTGACTGTCGCCCGTACCTCGGGCGCAGATGGCTCATGGGCCAAAAAAATATCGTCCTCCTCTGGCTCATCCCTAATCTGAAGGAGCGAGTCCTACTAAAGCACTCGGGAGCTGATGTTTTCCTTTGGCTTACGCACCATCCTTTTTTGCGGTTTCTTCTTTTTCGAGCTCGGTAAACTCAGAACCCTCTTTATTTTCTTTTCTCCAGTCTGCCTCAGGGCAGGAGACTCGGGAGGTAGGTCCTCATCCCCAATCAGAGGCCTAAGCTCAACGGTCTTAGGTAAACCTGAAAAAGGAAATAAAGAAAATAAGAACACTATACCATAAGAAGAGGCTCTATACGACCTACTCGGGAAAGGAACCTTATCATTGGAACGGGCCTCCTAGTGGTCTTTTAAAAGGTTGCGCCATGAGCGCTCACAATAGGACATTTATGAAATGATACCCTCGACCCAGTCCTTAAGCCGAGGAATGGCATTCGGAACTCGAGAAAAGGCTGCACCACAATAAACATCAATGGAAAAAAGGAAGATAAATCATAAAATCAATGCTTGAAGGGAGTTTATACTTACGTGATATGTTCCACCTCTCGGGGAACAGCCTCAACTCGGCAGGTACGAGGTCGACAGTCCTCACTCGGACAAAATGTCCTTGTCTACCCCGATCCCGATCCTCGTCGATGCTCGAGAACGGGGCTTTGTTGGACCGACGTACAAGATTTATCAGTCCCCTCGAAAGATTCAAGTACTGTTGCTGGCCCAGGTTCAGTCTTTTCGGACTGTGGGGAGATCCTTTTCGGTAATCGAGCAAATGTATCTCGAGGCATCCTCACACCGACCCTGTATAGAAGAAGTCTTCTCAACCTTGAAGTCGTCGCCGACCGAACAACCACCAGGAATAAGCATCATCAAGGAGGGTTCTTCCGCCTGTTCGTCGACAACCATATCGGGGGTGGTCTCTTTGACTTCAGTGGTTGGCCGCGAAGAAGAAGGAGCATCCTTTTGAGGAACAAATTTGGAGGTTTTTGCCATTGTTATGAAGGAAAAACTTGGGAAAGAGGGAGACAAATTAAGAGTTGAAGGATTAAACTTGTTGTCTTGAATAGGAGATGTATAAAAGTTTATGCAAAGTACTAAAGAACCTTGAAGTAACGAAGGTAAATATGCTANGGGGGGGGGGGGGGGGGTATTTATAAGAGTACAGTGACGTTTCACATCCAAGGACAATCGACCAGTGGCTGGCATGCATTTAATTCCATTATGATATGACTGCCGAGACGTTTCGAATGTTTTGTCATTTCTGTCACAACGTATCGAAGTAGGAACTATTCGTCTCATATGGTTTGAATTCATTTTATCTTCATTTATTCAATCTAACTCAATTTATTGCTTTGTATCAAATTAATCTGTGTATCCTTAAAACCACTTATAAATTTAATTTTTATCCAATTTTAAGGGTAAACACATTGGAAACAATTTTAGAACTATTCGACACTCCCTTATCAACTACTGACATGTTTTAAAAATTGTTTTTTTCCACATCCGGTTAATAGTAGATCATAGAATACCCAGTATCAGGAATACGATAATGTTCTTTTCTCACACCAGTAACAAGAATACACATGCATAAAAGATCAGATTCCAAGGACATTAAACAACATAATCAAATACCGAGAAAAGTTTGTATGCTTTTGATGTTTATATCAAATCAATAAATGCATGACATATGTTTGTATATATACTTCTTTCACTTAATCATGATTAGTTATTGTGCTCATTTTACTAGTCAACAATATAGTTTTATGTATATAACATGAAATGTAAGAAAAATCACAATTTATGGCGTAACTGTTGAGTATACATACGTAGAAGATTGTTATGATATACTTTCAATTTGATGAATTCAATCAATTAGCAGTTGGATCGAAAATAATGAAGAGATGAAAACGAAGAGAAAGAAGAGCTGGAAATGGAAATTCAGTGTTCCATTGAACGAAAATGTTGTCCAACTATACAGTAGCTAACGACTAAGTATATTTATATTAATTGACTTCTAACTCAACTATTGTTACTATTATTTACCGTAGTTAGCTATCAATGATTTAAATAACAAATTAACTAACACTAACTATCTGCCCTGTATCAGTACATTCCTAACCCCCCCCCCCCAAGATCGGTCTAAGGAAAATGTTCTTTAGGCCTAGCTTGGATAAGAAATAATCATGTTGAAGACAACTCAACCGCTTTGTGAAGAGATCAGTTGGCTGGTCCACAGAAGGCAAATACATAGTCTCGACCAATCCTTGTTGCACCTTCTCACGAATGAAATGACAATCTATATCAATATATTTAGTTCTTCCATGAAAGACTGAGTTTGTAGCGATTTGGATAGGGGATTTACTGTCACAATAAAGCGAAATTGGCAGAATGAGAGATAGCCCCAACTCATTGAACAGACCAACTAACCACACTATCTCTACCACTATTGAGGCCACTCTTGTACTCAACCTCATCTGAACTACAAGAGATAGTATTTTTTTCTTCTTGGATTTTCAAGAGATGAGAGAATCATCAAGTGTGAGCAAATAACCAGCTACAGATTTCCTGGTATTTGGACAAGAGGCTCAATCAACATCACAATAAGCTTGTAACTTGGTAGAACCTGTAGATGACATAAGGATCCCTAGAACATGATTCTTATTTAGGTACCTGATCACTCTTAAGGCAGCTTCTAAGTGCGAGGTCTTAGGAGCATGCATGAACTGGATCAAACATTGCACAATAAAATAGATATTTGGCCTAGTAATAGTCAAGTAAAGTATCCTACCAATCAATCCCTAATAGGCTCCAGGATCTGCAAGCGAAGTATCATTGGCAACACAAAATTAATGATCCAATTCAGCTATGGTTAACTTCTAATTCACCTCAATAGGAGCCCCTATAGTTTTTGCCCCTACTAAACCAACATCAGAGATAAGTTGAAGGGAATACTTCCTTTTATGTAATAGAATTTCTTCCTTACTTTTCGCAAACTCAATTCCCAAAAAATATTTTAGCTCCCCCAAATCTTTTGTTTTGAAAATTTGATGAAGTATATAAAGGAATAATCATCTCCAGTATTGAGTAAGTCATCTACGTACAGTAAAATGATAACTATTCTCTCGTTAGTATGTTTAGTGAACAAAGAACAATCAAGATGACTTTGTTTGAATCTTGATTGTAGAAGAGCAGTGGTTAACTTGATGTTCCATTGACGTGAGGCATGTTTAAGCCCATAAATAGACTTGTGCAGTCGACAAACTTGTGTTTTTCCTACTGAATGTGAAAATCCCTGAGGTAGACGCTTATATACTTCTTCTTCCAAATCACCTTTCATGAAAGTATTATACACGTCCATTTGGTGCAAGACCCAACCTTTTGCAACTGCAGTAGCAATCACAAACCTAATTGTGACCATTTTCGCTGACTACAAGTGAAAATGTTTCCTGATAATCCAATATTTCCTTTATGCTATACCCTTTGGCCACCAATCGAGCCTTGAACCTTTCTATATCTCCAGAAGTTGTATACTTGATCTTATAGACGCATATACAATCAATTGCCTTCTTTCCATGAGGTAAAGTTACCACTTCCTAGGTGTGATTATCTTCAAAAGCTTTAATCTCTGCTTTTATGGACTCAACCCGTCTTACATTTTTAGCTGCTTCATAATAAGATGTAGGTTCAGTTTTTGAAGAAACATTGGCAACATAAGCTTGATATTTGGCTGAGAGACCACCATAATGCATGACATCACTGATTGGATATAGGCAATGATATACAGAATTGGACTCTCTTTGAGGCCTAACATAACCCTGGAGCCAAATAGGGGGTCTGGTGGTCCTGCCAGACTTTATCAGATCACAAACAAGAGGTGCCTAATTTTGTGCCACAATATGTGCCTCATTTTCACCAACTAGTGACTATACCTCTGAAGTAGAAATGGCACCCTCCTCTACACTACCGGGAATAGAAAATACAGGAACAGATGATATGTCATGCATCTCATGTATAGGTGTATTAACTTCTATATTAATATGATCAGTCTCAAGAGAACCATCACCCTTGCTACTAACAGGTGACAACATACAATTAGTGTTGGCTATAGAAGTTGTATGAGGGAATGCTCTGAAATCTTCAGTAATTTATTGAAAAGGACATACATCTTCATGGAAGACTACATTCATGCTCACAAATATGGATATTTGCTCAATCTTATATAACTTATATTTTTTTTGTGTAGGAGCATATCCCAGAAATACTGATCTTATTGTACGAGGACCAAATTTGTCTCCCATCACTATATTAGTAGAAAAACATAAACATCCTTGAACTCTCATGTGAGATATAGAATCTTGTTTGACAAACAACATTTCAAATAGTGATATGTTGTTTAGAAAAATGGAGGGTATCTTGTTGATGATATACACTGTTGCCTCCACACATTCCCCCCAGAATCGAATAGGAAAGTGACCTTGAAACCTTATAGCCCTTGCTATCTCAAAGACATGTCTGTGCCTTCTTTCCACCACTCCATTCTATTTTGGGGTGTATGGACAAGAACTTTGATGCGTAATTCCGCTTGCTAAGAATAGTTCATTGTAATTCTGATTAAAGAATTCTGTGCCATTATCAGACCTGGAGCATTTTATCATCTTAGCAAACTATGTTCTTACCATAGTAATGAAGTGCTTACGTAATGTAACTACATCAGATTTAACATGCAATAGAAAAATCCAAGTCCACCTAGAACATTCATCTACAATTGTGAGAAAAATACTCTTTCCATTATGAGTTAAAGCTCTGTAAGGCCCCCATACATTCATATGCAACAAATCAAAACAGTTTGTCGCTTTAGTAGTATTTATAGGGAATGGAATTCTAGCTTGCCTTGCCAATGGACAAATGTCACAACGGCTTATTCTAGTATTATTACTACAATTGAAACTAGGCAAATTCTTAATGATTGAGATTAGATTTTTTTACCAGCCTCCTATGCCACATCTTAGTCTCATATCTTACTACTGTAAATGACTTAGTTGGGTCCTTTAGTCTTCCCTGTGTACGAAGCACATAAAGTCCCTCATCCTTCTTACCAATCTCCTTTACCTTCCTAGTGAAGAGATCCTGTAAAATACAGAAATCAGGATAAAAGTCAACACAACACTTAAGAGCCTTTGTCAATTGATACACAGACAATAGGTTAAACCTGAATGCTGGAACATATAAAACACATGTAATAGTTTCTCCTCCATTCATTTGACAACGTCCAACATGAGACACTTTAGCTGAATCACCTGTAGGAAGCTGTACACTGCATTTCCTATTGTCACTTTATCATGCAAAGTATTTTGATTACCAACCATGTGATTAGTGGCCCTTGTATCTACAATTCATTTTTTATCCGACTGTTGAACATCTGAAACATTACTTGCCATATGTGCACTAGCAGGAGCTTCTGAGACATGTGTTTTGTTCAGCATAGTAAGAATCTAGTAATACTGCTCAGGTGTAAATACAGGTGCGTGTGCATATAGTTGTTTCCCTAACTGTTGTTGTCCTTGTCCAAGACCTTGTTGACCATAATTCTATAGTTTAGTTGGCATTCCATTAGATGAAATATGAGCATTCTTGCTTGGAAGACTACTGGTCATATTTTCTTTCCTCTCTGACTTAAAATCTACAGGGTAACCATTCAACTTGTAACAATTTGCCTTCAAGTGTCCTTTCTTATTGAAATATTCACACCTCAATAATTTGTAGCAGCCATCTCTTGTATGCCCTTTCATATTACAATAATCACACTCCAAATTGTATTTTTTCTTCATCTTTTGTCCCATCTTTAATGACTAAAAGGCTATGGGGTCTGAGGAATCAGAGACATATGAACTATTACCAACTACAATTTTTTGACTTTATTCTTGCAGAATCAGTGCATAAGCTTGATTAACAGTGAAAATTTTAGACTTCATAAGAATTTGACTGCGGGCTTGGTTGTAATTATCATTAAGCCCCATCAGAACTTGCCACCGTCACTGATACTGTTGATGATCAACAAATTTTTAAACTTAAAACAGCAAGTAGAAGGTGGCATTATTGAATCATATTCATGTCAAAGGTCTTCAATTTAGAGTAATACAGCGACACAGTAAACATTCCTTGAGTCAATGTAAAAAAATTTCTGTGAAGATAATACATGCGTGAAGCATTCACCTTGTCATAACGTTCACGCAGGTCAGCCCATATTGCACATGCATTTGAGCAAAATAGAACACCGCTTAACAGATCACGACTAACATTATGCATAATACAAGATTTTATTATAGCATTACATCAGTCAAATATGTTAGCATACTTATCTCCATAGGTGTCGTGTGTAATAGTTCCATCAATAAATCTCAGCTTATTGCGAGTCAACAACGGAACCTCCATAGATTGGCTCCACAAAGTGTAATTTTCCATTCCAATCAACTGGAAACCCAATGACAACACTTCAGGTGTGTCAGATGGATGCAAATAGAGAGGATGATGGTAATCGATCACAATCGAGCTTTGATCAGTGACTTCATCAACCACCATTGGAGAAAATTAGGGTTTTGAGAGGATGATGGTAATCGATCACAATCGAGCTTTGATCAGTGACTTCATCAACCACCATGGGAGAAAATTAGGGTTTTGAGAGGATGATGGTAATCGATCACAATCGAGCTTTGATCAGTGACTTCATCAACCACCATTGGAGAATATTAGGGTTTTGAACCAAAAAAAAAAAATAGAGGATCGATGAATCTCCCGTTCTTAAACAAATTCAGAGTGAAGAACCCTAGATTTGATTGATTATCTGCTCCGATAACATGTCAATTTTGATGAATTCAATCAATTAGCAGTTGGATCGAAAAGAATGAAGAGAAAGAAGAGCTGGAAATGGAAATTCACTATTCCATTGAATGAAAATGCTGTCCAACTGTTAGCTAACCGACTAATTATAGTTATACTAACTGACTTCTAACTCAACTATTGTTACTATTATGTACCCTAGTTAGCTAGCGATGATTTAAATAACAAATTAACTACCACTAATTACTTGCCCTGTGTCATCCGTACATTCCTCAACATATACTATGGACGATCGTATCGTTCTTCTCAGGATTTTTTCACTCCTACGGACTAGAGACGTTTGGCTTCTTTTCACAATATTTAGAATAACAATCTGCTATTTTTATGAATAACAGTTAAAAGGATTACACAAATAATTATGCTAATGATGCAGAAACATTAAAATCGAAGATTCTAATGGAAAGCTCATGAGACACACTCCAAAAAAGTGTTTTCATCTCCCACTTAATTTTCAATATTCTTCTAGGTCTGATCAGCAGTTACTACCAAATCCAATTCTTTCCCCTTTCAAATCATAAATCACATTCATTCCTCGCTGCTGAACGTTACCAATAATGCTATAGCTTTCTGATGCAGCAAAAGCCAAACACTTGACTCTATCATCTTTCATCCATAAAATCCCATTGTTTGACAACTTCACATCAGTAGTACTACTAGTTCCTTCTCCAAAATGGAATTTAATCTCTGGTAAAGAAATTTGTTCGTGTCCCTCGAAGCTGTAGCAGGTGTCCATCAGCTCATCACCAATATTGTCTAATAATTTGTAACTCGACATGGACTGTCTAAATGCATCACGAAGCGCAGAGTAAACCACCTGTGGTAATCGACTTATTACCGTTCCACTGTCTATAATTGTTCCTTCATTAGTGAATGTTGTCGATGAGACATTGAGTTTATTTCCAGCTACACTTATTCCAACTAGGTCAAGATAATAGTATACTGGTTCGGGGCCTTTTACCAATGGTGTAAATTGGAATGAACAAGTGTACAATATTTCTAGCGTTTCCGTCCCAAAATACATATTTCCCACAAGGCTATTTGTTAATGGGATAAAATAGCTAAACATTTGCATTGATGATTCACTTTGAGATGGCAAAGATAACTCTCCTCTGCCAAGTCCAAGTATTCCAGCTGCACCACCAAGATTATCACCAGATTTATCAACATATTCTTGGCCACAACCAAATCGGAAATTCATTATTGCACCAAAACCATCTATAATGAGAATATCACATCCCCAAGTGCCATTTGCATACGAGTGATCACCATAAATAACATTAAATATACCATTGCACGAACTATTTGTATATGTCAAAGAGTTTGAAGGATCGTACAGAGGATCGTCTGATTTGCAACCTTTAGTGCAAGATTGGCAACGTACCCAACTCGATTCGCTACCAGTATCCAGCATTAAGTGATAGTCTTGTTGTGGTGTGCCAAGACTTACTTTTACAGTATAGTACCCATAATTATAGTTATCTTCATTAATTGGATGATTACTGTAAAGTTGGTCATTAACTCTTTTATTGATTGAACGAACCCTAGCTTGATCCCAGTTTAAAAGTTCGTTAGATGATGGACTTTTCTTTCGACTAGCATTTGGAAAGCAAGGTCCATTTCTTGATACGATTTCTAATTTGTGCGATCCGATTTTTGTACCTATATGATACCATATTAATTTCGTCAGCACTATCAAAAACAATCTCAATTGATGGATAAGGCAAATTTAACATCAGTGAATTTTATGAAAAAGATGTCAATAACACTGCCTACATAATGGTAAAATGGTAACGAGCAATAACGACAAAAATTAAATTTTTTTTTTTCTGAAATGGTTGGTAACCCCGGTAATTTAAAAAAAAAAAAAATTACAAAGACCTCTCATTTCGTTACCGGAAGTCTTAAGCCATGCCACGTAGCATGATTTTCGGTTAACATTGTTATCAGCAGATTAATTTAATGACCATGGATGGAGTTCTTAACAACTTGTTTGGATAATTGTTACATATTGTTTTATAATGTATTGTATTGTACTATATCGTTTGATAAATGCTACAATATTTGCATATATTGTATTGTTTGCCGTTGTTTCATAATATCAGCACCATCAATATGAAAAATAAACTTGCAATATTATATAAAAAAATTATGATATAGTATAAAATTATTATATAAAAAGGTAGGGTTAAAGATAAAATTAACTTATTTAATACTAATAATAGATGGTGAGAAGAGAGAGAAAGACAAGGTAACGAAATAATCACACCAAGTTGGTCATTGCATAAAGTGACAAATTTTATCGTTACATAACGACAAATTTAATAATACGGTACAATAAATTTAATTAACAATCAAAATAAACAATCATAATTAAAGTAACAATAAAATATAATTGGTGACAACCATCCAAACAAGAGTTAAGTTAAATCCTAAATAAAAACACAAAAAGTCATGCATAGTAGAAAGTTCAAAAGCATGAGTCCAGGCAATATGTTAACTTTAGTTGCCTAAATGGTGAAATCTGGAATAACGACAAGTTAAAGTTCTTTACATAATTGGGACGAGTTATTGCATATATTAGACAAGATCCACAAACTTGTAATAAATTATTTGAAAGGGCGGTGGGTAGATAAAGAAAAAATTAGAGAAAATATAGTTTTTAGCAGCTTTTAAAAGTAATATATATATATATATATATATATATATATATATATATATATATATATATA
>MU720474.1:0-31969 GCA_026770625.1 Nicotiana glauca | reverse complement strand
GCGGTACTTCAAATTTCTGTCGACCGATCAATTTTATATATTTGATTAGAGGATGCAATTAATTTCTGTCGACCGATCAATTTTATAATTTGCTCAATAATTTATGGAGCTAATTCATATCCGGCTACAGGATTTTGGCTCAAATAAAATGAGCGAATGATAATGTCACAATCTAAAATTGAAGGGTTGTGATTGACACCCTACTACCCTAAAACCTCGAGCTAACTTTTAGCCCCACCGTAAATGTTGCATTTAAATACAGAAGCAGTGTTTTAGATTTTTTCACTGAATTTTCTATAGTTTTTGTATGTATCTAAAACTAAATAAAGCTTGCGTCGTGTGATTTTATTCATGTCTTTGGGTTCGACGTTTGCTGAAATTTGAAGTACCGCTATTCCAACAAAGGTATATTCGTTCTATTTCAGGAGGAAATAATCCAACACCTTAGATACCGTGCGAGAATAAAATTTCTTAAGAACACACAGTAAATTTAGTGGGTTATGATTAATTTATTATGTTTATGTTATTTTATTTATTCGATTTTCTTTACTGCTTCGAACACAACACTAACAGTATCATAATACACATATTGTATATATTATTAAGTTTTAGGTGATTTCATACCATAACGCACATACAAATGAGACACCCAAATATTAACCGGTAGATATATAAAGATTAATTAATATAATATACCTGAGCTTGGCCTCTGGCAGTAGGGTTTTGGCTCCAAAGAGCTGACATTAACCACCTTATAGTGAGGTGGTGCTCTGATTCTTTCTCCATCAATAGGCATTGTTTGGTAATACCCCAAAAAAATGCATATTGTTACAATATGTTTAATAATCCAAGCCATATATAGAAGGAATGGATCTCAAAACAGAAATTTGTTTTCCTTATATATGCTCTGATTCTTGGATCTTTTAATTTGTTTATACTATTGTAGGATCAATCAACAATTTATAACTTAAACTTGATTCACACATGCTAAAAAGGGACAAAAAGTCAATGCTATGGGACGACGACCTCAAGTCTTTGCAGGTCTTTTTCTTTTTCCTTTTTGTTTTTTGAATTTCTTTTGTCAGTTTAGTTATTTTAATTAGTGCCACACATTATGAACCAATCTTGAGCGATTGTCAAGGTGGCGGAGAGGGAAGGGACTTCTTTGGAAAATTATTCAAATACCATTAGAAATAACTTATTCTATTTTATGTATTATTAGTCAATATAAGCGTCAACGAAGAGCTAAGATAAAATCTATTTGTGATAACAAGGAATTAACTCACGACTAGGCCAAGATATAAATCCTCCATTTATTCCCAATTATTGATCATTTGTAGTAATATAATACTCAATTGACCAATTTTTAAGGTAAAATTTATTCTTGTTAATCCTTTGTCGTTAAATCATACTAGACATCTAGAGACTGAAAGTTCAAAATTTTTATAGTCATAATTGTGATGACTCAATAGATAATCTTATGTTTTAGAATCTAAATCTGCGGTTTGAAGCCTTATATACTTCATCTTAGCCTTCCTCGATTTGCATGCGCATTCCAGCTGTGTTTCCAGAAAGCTTTCTTGTTGAAAACTGAGAAAAATATGAAATTATTGCCTTAAAATCTCTTTGAGTTGATGTCACGATTCGGATTTCTCACCCTCGGGAGTCGTGATGGCGCCTACTGATAGAAGCTAGGCAAGCCACGCCTTGAAAATTCGTAACTAATTTTATTGTAAATTCCTTTTTACCAATTTAATTAACAGGAAATAAATAATTAAACAACAGCGAAATTCGTAATTTAGCGGAAGACTTAAATTAAATAAGTTGAACAATAATGCGGAAATCAACATATACTTCTACCCATGAATTTGTGTCACATTACTCACGAACTACTAAAAGTACTAAATACAATCATTTTGAAAGAAATGTAAACTATCTGTCTGGAATATTAGAGATAACATATCATAAATAAAGATAGAGGAGACAACGGGCATGCGGACGCCTGCAATGCTACCTCGGTGTCTCCGTGGACTGAAGGCTGGCTCCCGAGCTACTACTGCTGGGCACCGTAAGCTGCTCCGACACCTGGATCTGTTCAAAAGAGCACAGAGTGTAGCATCAGCACAACTGACCCCATGTGCTGGTAAGTGTCTGGCCTAACCCCGGCGAGGTGGTGACGAGGCTAGGACCAGACTCCAGATAAACCTGTGCAGATATATATACAAATACGGTGGGGAAACAACAGAAACAAACAATTAAAGCTGGGGAGGGAACATGCCTCGGGGGTAACAGATAGAAATAAAATATCAGGAATAATAGAGGAAAAATCTACAGTTCAGCTTCTAACACGGAATAAAGAAATAAAGACAACTTTCATAATCAGCTCATCTTGTTGCAGGCGTGCAACCCGATCCCATTTATCATACCTCGTGGTAGGCGTACCACCCGCTCCCATTTCACTTATCTCGTGGTAGGCGTACCACCCGCTCCCATTTTACTTATCTCGTGGTAGGTGTACCACCCGCTCCCATTTCACTTATCTCGTGGTAGACGTACCACCCGCTCCCATTTCATCAATCTTGTGGTAGGCGTACCACCCGCTCCCTTTTTCAGTTCATCACATAATTACAAGAAAATCCCGGCAAGGGAACATAAACAAAATAATAACTTCCTGGCAAGGGAACACAATATCGAAACAATCATCTTGGCAAGGGAGAAAACAACTATAATCAATCTCATTCCAACTTCTAACTATCACAGATATAACCAACCTGATACAACATCTAACTACCATAACTATAACCAACCTGGTACAACATCTAACTACCACAACTATAACCAAACTTGTTACCAGACCTAACTACCTCAGCTATAACCAAACCTATTACAACACCTAACTACCTCAGCTATAACTAGAGTCCTCACTCAACACAACGAATCATTAACCTAATCATCCGTAATATCAATTAAGAACACAATGCAAGGGAACCCCAACTCAACTATAGCCCTCCAAGGGGACGACATAATGATCTCTTCTCTTTCTCACTTTTACTTCATAATTCACTTCACAGTTTGAGCCAATGCTCTAGAGGTTCAATGATCACTTATACCTTCGCAATTCGTTCTACAACTAGAGCCAACGCTCCTCAATGTTCATAAGTCACAATTCTTCCCACAACTTTACACAACAAATAGAAATAGTCACCATGGCATGAATAATACAACGAAGTCATGAAAATCACAATATAAGACTCACAGTCATGCTTTACACCAATGTATAGATACTCGTCACCATTCCTATACGTCGTATTCAACAAGAAACACATACCAAATATGACTCAACTCATAATCCCTCAATCTAAGGTTAGATTGAACACTTACTTCGAACTTTCACGGCCAACTCAAGCCTCGAACACCGCTTTCCTTTCGAATTCGGCTCCAAATCAATTGTATCTATAAATAAATGACTTCATAACATCAATAAATGCTAAAAAATTTGAATCACATGCCTAATTATAGCTTTCCAATCATTCTTCCCAAAAACACAAAAATCGACCCCGGGCCCGCTTGGTCAAAACACGAGGTTCGAACCAAAACCATGTCACCTATTCACCCACGAGCCCGAATATATAATTTTTTTCAAATTCGACCCCAAAACGAGTTCTAAATCAAGAAAAATAAAAAAGCCCTAACTCTAACCAATTCCCCCAATTTCTACCCTAAATTACATGTTTTAGGGCTAGGAATTCAATAGATATTGATGGAAAATGAAGAAAACGAGTTAAGCAAAACTTACCCAAGAAACTTTGGTGAAGAAATGCTCCAAGAATCGTTCAAAATCTTTGGAGAAGAGAGGGATTGTGAAATGTTGGTAAAATCCCGAAATGGGTTCTATTTTGGGACTTTTAAAGGACTGGGCAAAATTTCCCTTCGCGTTCGCGACAGGCCGATCACGTTCGCGAAGGGTAGAAGCTAACAAGCCATCGTGTTCACGAGCTGAGGTGTGCGAACGCGAAGAGTAAAGGTTGGGGGTCCAAAATTTGGCCTACGCGAACGCGTGAGGCCTTACGCGAACGCGGTGAAGGAAACATGCAAAGCTTCGCGATCGCGAGAGTCTGCGTGTGAACGTGAAGAAGAAAATGAGGCTAGGCCCTCAGGGTCAAATAACCTTACGCATTCACAAGGTCCGGGATGGGATCGCGAAGTATCAAAAATTTGAAGCTTCGCAAATGCGGGAGCTTTATCGCGAATGCGAGGATGGAGGAACTAAGGCATCGCGAACGCGCGAGGAAGGACGCGAATGCAAAGAAGGAATGGTCTGTGCACCTGTTGCAGATTTTTTGTAATTTTTCCTAAGTCCGAAATCACTCCGAGAGACCTCCGAAATACTTCCGAGCCCTCGGGGCTCCTAACCAAACATGCATACTAACTCAAAAACATCCTACAAACCTGACCGTGCATTCAAATCGCCAAAATAATGTCATATACAATGAATTAAGCCTTAGAATCCATGAATCCTTTCAAATTTCCATAAAACATCAAATTTCCATTTTTAAGTCCGAAACATGTCAAACAACGTCCATTTTCAACTAAACTTTACATAAAGTGCTTAAATCATATATAAGACTTATACCGGGCGCCGAAACCAAAATACGGGCCCGATACCATAGTTTTCTAATCACATTTCGTTTCCAATTTCCTTAATTATTTCCAGAAAATAATTTCACACAAAAATTTATTTCTCGGGCTTGGGACCTCGAAATTTGATTTCGGGCATACGCCCAAGTCCCATATTTTCCTACGGACCCTCCGGGACCGTCAAATCACGGGTCCGGGTCCGGGTCCGGGTCCGTTTACCTAAAAAGTTGACCGAAGACAAATGTATTCATTTAATATCAAAATTTAGCATTTTTCTCATAGAATTTATATTTAAGCTTTCCAGCTACGTACCCGAACTATGCACACAAATCGAGGCAGTCCTAAATGAGATTTTCAAGGCATTGGAGGCATGGAATGGGTAAGAAAATAGGTGATGACCCTTTGGGTCGTCACAGTTGACTTCGATCATCGTTTTGAGCAAACGAGCCTGAATTCATATTTTAACGGACCCGATCGGTCCGTATCATTATTTGGGACTTGGGTGTATGCCTAGAATCAAATTCGGAAGTCCCTAGTCCAAGTTATCGGACTTTGTTGAAATTTGAAAGTTAGAAGCTTATTGACTTTGTATTGTTTGACCAATGTTTGACTTGTTAGATATCGGGTCCGTATTTTTGTTCCGAAATTCGGTATAGGTCCAATACTATATTTATGAATTGTCTGTAAAATTTGGTTAGAAGAGGAGTTTGACGTGATTCAGATGTCCGATTGTGAACATAGAAGTTTTAAAGTTTTCTTGAAAATTTCATTTGATTTGGTGTTCAATTCAGTGTTTTAGGAGTTATTTCGGCAATTTGATCGTGGGAGAAAGTTTGTATGATATTTTTAGACTTGTGTGCATTTTTGGTTCAGAGCGCCGAGGACTCGGATGGGTTTCGGATAGGCTATGGAGTAAAATTTGGACTTATATCTCAGCTGGTTCTGCAATTTCTATAACTGGTGTCTAATCTCATAATTGCGAGACCAGTGTTCGCATTCGCGAACATTCCCCAATGCTGACAGGCTTGCAATTGCGAGAAAATTCTTCGCAATTGCGAGAAAATTCTTCGCAATTGCGAAGAGTACCTGTGTTAGCCTTAGTTTGCAGTTGGGATCAAAAGGTCGCATTTGCAGGGAGGCCAGAGTTTGCATTTGCGAACAAATCTTCGCATTTGCGAGGTTGGACTGGGGCAGGCTTGGTCACAAATGCGGGAGATTAGAGTTCGCAATTGCGAACAAGTCATCGCATTTGCAATGAAAGCAGAAATGTGAAGAGCTTCGCATTTGCGAACCCCTGGTCGCAAATGCGATATCTGCAACTGATCATATATGTGTTAGACGAGATTTTTCTCTCATTCATCAAATTTTCACTAAAACCCTAAAGGCGATTTTTCCTAGACCCTTTCTTCCCTAAATTATTGGTAAATGATCCTAACCTATTTTTTCAATCTTTCATTACATTTTACAAGTGTTTAACCTAAAATCTAGTGTTTCATGGTTGAAATTTGAGGGTTTGGGGTAGAGTTAGAGATTTTTATCTAATTGGGATTTAGGCCTCAAATTGAGGTCGAATTCCAAAATAAATTACATAACAGGGCTCGGGGGTGAATATGTAATCGGGTTTTGATTCAAATTTTGGGTTTGGACCAAGCGAGCTAGGAGTTGACTTTTTCAATAATGACCTAAATTGAATCTTTTGCAATTATGGGTGATTCCTAAGTCTTATTTTGAATCGTTTGGTTGGTAATTCGCCAGATATTGTTGGTTCAGAGACTTGTTTGAAAGGTAAAGTTGTGGTTGAGATTTGAGTGGTCTTTGGAGAGAGGTAAGTGTTGTGTCTAACCTTGACTTGAGGGAATTAGGAACCCTCAAATTATGTGCTATGTGGTTTTTATGTGAGCGGCGTATATGCGAGGTGACAAGTGCTTATACGCTGCCGAATTATCTGTTTTCCCTAATTTTCCGCTATTCTTTAATTATTTCTATCCCTGCCTTAACTGTTATATGCTCTAAATGTTTTTCATGCTTAACTGCTACATGTTAATCAATATTTTCTCTTGTTAATGATGTTATCTCTTTTCATAGTTTTATGATTCCCGGCTATTTGCATAAATTGACTTACTTGCACCTTCTAGTTGTCAATTACTGGATCGATCTCGTTGTGTAGTATTACTTGTGTAGATTCCTATATTTTACAATGTTTCCTTTTTGGTTAAGTTTGAAATTTATTGACCGTAAAGATTATTGTGGTTTGAACTATTGATTTGACTGTGCACATTGAGTATTTGGTACTGATATGGTAGGATCGGCCTGCTTGTCGCATCAGGTGTAATATGGGTGGATTGATATGGTAAAATAAGGGTGAATTCGTACTACATGGTGGGATCTGGTTGCACACCACAACAGGTGGAATAAGAATGGATTGATATGGCGAAATAAGGGTGAACTATGATACTAATATTGACATATGGTAGGATCGGTTTGCGCGTCGCAACATATTTATATATTGTCTTTGTGTTGATGTTATTTAGGTGAAATAAGGGAGAATTTTATGTTGTACAGTGGGATCGGGTTACGCGCCGCAACAACCTATGTGTTTCTATTTCCTTAAACTGTGTTGGTTTTTGGTATTGTTACTTGAAATTCTAAGGATTGATAATTCTCGATGATGCCGGTCCTATTTATGAGGCTGTAGTTATTATTTTCAGTTGATTGTTTAATCTTGTTCTATATTTTTATTTTATGCCATTATTATATACTGCGTACAGGTTATAGTATAAGTGACTGTGACGACCCAAAGGGTCATCACCTGTTTTCTCTCTCTTTCCGTGCTTCCGAGGCCTCGAAAACCTTATTTTTAGTTACCTCGATTTGCGTGCGCAGTCCGGGCGAGTAGTCGGAAAGCTTGTATGTGAACTTCTGTGAAAAATGCAAATATTTGGTATTAAAATGAGTAAAGTTGACTTTGGTCAATATTTTGGATAAACGGACCCGAACCCGTGATTTGTTGGTCCCGGAGGGTCCATAGAAAAATATGGGACCCGGACGTATGCCAGGAATCGAAATCCGAGGTCCCGAGCTCGAGAAATGAATTTTTAAAAGAAATTTTTTTGTGAAATTATTAAGAAAAATTGAAATGAAAATCGATTAGAACGTGTTGGTATCAGTCCCGTATTTTTGTTCTGGTGCCCGGTACAGGTCTTATATGTGATTTAAGATATTTATGTGAAGTTTTGTTGAAATCGGACGTCGTTTGACTTGTTTCGAACTACAAGTTCTAAATTTGAAAGTTTATGAAGTTTGAAGAAAAACTATTGATTTTGAGGTTTGATTCATTATTTTTTATGTTATTTTGGCGATTTGATCACACGGTTAAGTTCGTAGGATGTCGTTGAGTTAGTGTGTGTGTTTGGTTAGGAGCCCCGTGGGCTCGGGAGTGTTTTCGGAGGTGTTCAGGGTGGTTTTGAACTTAGAAAAGTTGTAGAAAATCTGCAACAGGTGCCCAACCCTCTTTTCTTCTTCGCGTTCGCGATGGCTTGACCGCGTTTGCGTAGGTAACCATCCCCTTCTCATCGCATTCGCGTACAGGACAACGCGTTCGCGTAGGCCAATCTCTTGGACCCTAGCCAATTCCTTATACGCATTCGTGCTTCACCTTCCGCGTTCACGTTCACCAACCTTGTTTACCCTTCGCGAACGCGACTCACTTCATGCGAACATGAAGGGCAAAGTTTTGCCCAGTTATATTAAATTTCATAACAGTAGCTACAGATTTCTTTCAAAAAATACACGAGCTCTCTTCTACCCCAAGCACTTAGGAGTCCATTGAAGCCCCTTTTCTTCAAGATCACTTGTGTTAGTAAATTACAACTTGTTTTCTTCATTTTTTATCATTAATTATTGAAATCCTAAGCTTAAATCATGTAATTTAGGGTAGAAAATTGGGGGAAATGGGTAGAGTTAGGGTTTTCTATATTTTCTCGATTTAGACCTCGTTTTGGGGTTGAATTTGAAAAAAAATTATATATTTGGGCTCGTGGGTGAATGGGGGGTTTATTTTTGGTCCGAACCTTGTGTTTTGACCAAGCGGGCCCGGGGGAAATCTTGGAATTTTGGGAAGAAAGCTTGGAAATCTATAATTAGGCATTGGGTTCGATTCGTTTAGCATATATTGATAATATGGAATCATTATTGTATATATTTGATTGAGTTGGAGCCGAATTCCATAGGGAAAGCAGTTGTTGTGGATTGATTCGGCCGTGGAAGTTGAGGTAAGTGTTCGGTCTAACCCTAGCTTGAGAGATTAGGAGTTGAGTCATAATTGCTACTTGTTTTGTGTTGTGTACGACGTATGTGCATGGTGACGAGTATCCATGCGTCGGTGTCGAGCATGACCGTGAGTCTTAATTTTGCTAATTGTGTACTCTGGTTTGATCCTATGAAAGTTGCAACTGAATATTGATATTAGTTGTGCCAAGAAGAAATTGAATAGGCTGGTTATAGCTGGATCTCCCTTGCCGGGATAGTTGATTTGATATTCTTGTTTCCTTGCCGGAAAAAAAACATTATATTATCTTGTTCCCTTGCCGGGATTCTCTTTGTGATACTATGTTGGATTAAAATGGGAACGAGGGGTACGCCTACCACAAATGATATATTGAAATGCGAGCGAGTGGTACGCCTACCACAAATGATATATTGAAATGGGAGAGAGTGGTACGCCTACCACAAATGATATTAAAATGAGAGCGAGTGGTACGCCTACCACAAATGATATATTGAAATGGGAGCGAGTGGTACGCCTACCATAAATGGTATATTGTAATGGGAGCGAGTGGTACGCTTACCACAAATGATATTAAAATGGGAGAGAGTTGTACGCCTACCACGAGATATACGAAATGGGATCGGGTTGCACGCCTGCAACATGATGAGCTGAATATGGAAGTTGTCTTATTTCCTTATTACGTGTTAGAAGCTTAACTGTAGACATTTATCATGTTATCCCTGATGTCTTGTTTCTATCTATTGCCCCTAAAGCATGTTCCCTTCCCCTGTTTTAGTTGTTTATTCCCTGTTGTTTCTTTCGCCATATATTATATAACTGCACAGGTTTATCTGAAGTTTGGTCCTAGCTTCGTCACTACCTTGCCGGGGTTAGGCCAGACACTTACAAGCACATGGGGTCGGTTGTGCTGATGCTACACTCTGTGCTATTTTGCACAGATCCAGGTGCTGGAGCAGCATTTGAGTAGCAGTATTAGATCGGGATCCTGCCCACAGCCTAGAGACACCGAGGTAGCCTTGCAGACGTCCGCAGGCCCGGAGTCTCATATATCTTTTATTTCCGCCTGTTATCTCGTGTATTTTGAGACAAACAATTTACATTTCCTTTCAAACATTTGTATTTAGTACTCTTAGTGGTCCGTGAGTTATGTGACACCAGTTCTTGGGTAGAGATAAATGGTAAATTTTGCGTTATTGTTCAGTTTATTTAACTTAAGTCTTCCGCATTAATTTTCATGTTTTCGTAGTTTTTTAATTATTGAACACTTGTTGTTAATTTGGTGAAAATGGCTTAAAATAAAGGAGAATAATATTTGGATGTGGCAAGAACACGCGCTACCTCATCTACCGCTCAACAGTCCGAGCCCCGAGCAGTAGCCCCAGAGGTGGAGCCTCAGGTTGAGTTTGAGGAGGAGGTTCCAGCCCCGGCAATTTTGGTGGGCCCAGCTCAGGTCCCAAGAGGGTTCATTGCCGCCCGAGTTATTCAGGATGCTCTAGTCCGATTGGTAGGCTTCGTTGAGAGTGTCATTCGAGCAGGTTTGCTTCCAATAGCACTAGCCACTCCTCAGGCTGGATGAGGGGTTCAGACTCCTACTATACGTACTCCGGAGCAGGTAGCTTCCCTGGTTCAGGTTCCAGTAGTTTAGCCAGTCGTGGCAGGTCAGCCGAGTATAGAGGCTTAGGCTGAGAGTGAGATCACTTTTCGGGAGGTGGCCAATATGGGCCGTAGAGTTGAGGTGGTTCTGCCACAAGGAGGTGGTCATGGGTCAGATAAGAGGCCCCGTCATGCAGGCAGATTCAGTGGTACCTCGTCAGGAGGTAGAGGTTCTTATGGTAGAGGCCATCCTCCTAGGCCCTTTCAGTCAGCTCTCCAGGTGACTCATGGTACTTTAGGTGGCCATTCAGGTCGAGAGGGTCAGTCTGAGTTTCCTCAGCTATAACATTCGCGTGGATGCTATGAGTGTGGTGAGCATGGTCACTTCAGGAGGGTTTTCCCGAGGTTTAGGGGTGCTCAGCAGTAGTAGTCAAGATCTTGCCACGCTTGTGGTGACCCGAGGCATATTGTTAGATTTTGCCATCGAGCAGCTTTCAGCATCAGAGTTCTCGTACTAGGATTCAGCCACCAGTGGTTCCACAGCCTGCCCAACCAGCTAGAGGCGGTGGCAAGGGTGTTAGAGGTGGAAGTAGAGGTCATAGAGGTGGAGCTCAGGCCGCCAGAAGTGGAGGCCAGCCAGCAGCCAGGCAAGAGGCTGAGTTTTCAGATGTAGACATTACAGGTACTATTCTGGTTTATGATAGAAATGCTTCTGTGCTATTTGACCCTTTGGTTCTACGTATTCGTATGTGTCATCTTATTTTGCACCGTACCTGGTCATGCCTAGTGATGCATTGAGTGTTCATGTTTATATGTTGTAGTGTTATCTATTGTGGGTGATTCTATTGTGGTCGGCAGGGTTCATCGTTCCTATGTTGTAGTGATTGGGGGGGGGGGGGGGTCTTGAGACCCGTATTGATTTGTTACTTTTACACAGGGTCAACTTAGATGTCATGTTAGGGATGGACTGGTTGTCCTCGTATCATGCTATATAGGATTGCCATGCCAAAACCGTTACCTTAGCCTTACCATATTTTCCCCATTTAGAGTGGAGAGAGACTCCTGGTCATCCCGATCGCAGTGTTATCTCATATGTGAAGGCTCAACGCATGGTCAAGAAGGGGTGTATAGCTTATCTGGTGGATGTTTTTGATTCCAGCGCAGAGGTCCCTTCTATTGATTCGGTACCTATTGTTCGGGAGTTCCTTGATGTTTTTCCTTCAGACCTGTCGAGTATGCTGCCCGATAGGGATATTGACTTTTGTATTGATCTAGTTCCGGGCACCCAGCCCATTTCTACCCCGTCGTATCGCATGGCCCCACCAGAGTTGAAAGATTTAAAGGATCAGTTGCAGGATTTGCTTGAGAATGGTTTCACTAGACCCATCATTTCGCTTTGGGATTAACCGATGTTGTTGTGAAGAAAATGGATGGTTCGATGAGGAGGTGCATTGATTACCAGCAATTGAGCAAAGTTACAATAAAGAATAAGTATCCGTTGCCCAGGATTTACGATTTGTTCGATTAGCTTCAGGGTGCCAAGGTATTTTCAAATATAGACTTGAGATCTGGCTACCATCAGTTGAGGATTAGGGCATCCGATGTTCCTAAGACAGCTTTTCGTACTCGGTATGGGCATTATGAGTTCTTGGTCATATCATTTGGGTTGATCAATGCCCCAGTAGCATTCATGGAGTTGATGAACCAAGTGTTCAGGCCATATTTGGACATGTTCGTGATCGTCTTTATTGATGATATTTTGGTGTACTCCCGCAGCCAGGAGGAGCACGAGCAACACCTTAGAGTGGTTCTTCAGACTCTAAAAGATAGTCAGTTATATGCCAAGTTCTCCAAGTGTGAGTTATGGTTGAGTTCAGTAGCAATTCTGGGTCACGTTGTATTATCAGAGGGTATTCAGGAGGACCCGAATAAGATTGAGGCATTTAAGAACTGGCCTAGACCAGCATCAGCTATAGAGATTCAAAGTTTCTTTCGATTGGCAGGCTACTACCGTCGGTTTGTGGAGGGCTTTTCGTCTATTGCAACCCTGATGACCAGGTTGACCATGAAGGGCACCCAGTTCAGATGGTTGGACGAGTGTGAGGTGAGCTTTCAGAAGCTCAAGACAGCTCTGACTATGGCACCAGTGTTGGTTTTGCCCACAAGATCTAGGCCTTATACTGTCTATTGTGATGCTTCCCGTATTGGGCTTGGTGCAGTGTTGATGCAGGGTGGCAAGGTTATTGCCTATGCTTCGAGACAGTTGAAGATTCATGAGAAGAACTATCCAGTACATGATTTAGAGTTGGCAGCTATTGTTCACGCCTTGAAGATTTGGAGGCACTATTTGTATGGCGTGGCATGTGAGGTGTTCACTAACCACACGAGTCTTCAGTACTTGTTCAAGTAGAAAGAGTTGAATTTGAGGCAGAGAAGGTGGTTGGAGTTGTTGAAAGATTGTGATGTCACCATTTTATATCATCCGAGGAAGGCCAATGTGGTGGCCGACGCTTTGAGTAGGGAGTCAGCCAGTATCGGTAGTCTTGCTTATATTCCAGTTAGTCAGAGGTCGCTTGCTTTGGATGTTCAGGCCTTAGCCAATTAGTTCGTGAGATTGGATATTTCTGAACCCAGTTGTGTGCTGGCTTGCACGGTCGCTCGTTCTTCATTATTGGAGTGTATCCGTGATCGGCAGTTTGATGATCCCCATTTGTGTGTCCTCAGAGACACGGTACAGCGTGGAGGTGCGCAACAGGTTACCTTATATGCGGATGTAGTCTTGAGATTGTAGGGGCGAGTTTGCGTGCCTAATGTGGATGGTCTTTGGGATTTGATTTTAGAGGAGGCCCATAGCTCCCGGTAGTCTATTCATCCAAGTGCCGCGAAGATGCATCAGGATTTGCAGCAGCATTATTGGTGGCGTAGGATGAAGAAGGATATTGTTGCATATGTGACTCGGTGTTTGAATTATCATCAGGTTAAGTATGAGCATCCGAGGCCTGGTGGTTTGTTTGTGAGGATTGAGTTTCCCGAGTGGAAGTGGGAGAGGATCACTATGGACTTCGTTACCAAACTTCCGTTGACTCGAAAGAAGTTCAATGTAGTTTGGGTCATTATGGGTAGGCTGACCAAGTCAGCACATTTCATTCCTGTGGCAGTCTCCTATTCATCCGAGAGATTAACTGAGATTTATATCCGGGAGATTGTTCGCCTTCATGGTGTGCCGGCATCTATCACTTTGGACCAGGGTACATAGTTTACCTCGCGCTTCTGGAGATCAGTTCAATGAGAGTTGGGCACACGGGTTAAGTTGAGCACATTATTTCATCCCAGACGGACGGTCAATCTGAGCGCACTATTTAGATTTTTGAGGATATGCTTCGAGCTTTTGTTATTGACTTTGGAGGTTTGTGGGATCAGTTCTTGCCTTTGGCAGAGTTTTCCTACAACAGTTACTAGTCGAGCATCCAGATGGCTCCTTTTGAGGCTTTATATGATAGGCGGTGTCGGTCTCAGATTGTAGGTTCGAGCCGGGAAAGGCTCGGTTGATAAGTGCGGATTTGGTTCAGGAGGCCTTGCACAAGGTCAAGATCATTCAAGATAGGTTTCGTTCAGCTCAGTCCAGGCTAAAGAGCTATGCAGATCATAAGGTTCGAGATGTATCTTTCATGGTTGGTTAGCGAGTATTGCTTCGAGTGTCGCCTATGAAGAGCGTGATGAGATTTAGGAAGAAGGGCAAGCTTAGCCCTGGTTCATTGGTCCGTTTGAGATTCTTGATCGAGTGGGAGAGGTGACTTATAGACTTGCATTGCCGCCCAGCTTATCAGCCATGCATCCAGTTTTTCATGTATCCATGCTTCAGAGGTATCACAAAGATCCAGCCTACGTGTTAGATTTCAGCACTGTCCAGTTGGGCAAGGACTTGTCTTACGAGGAGGAGCCGGTGACTATTCTAGACCGGCAGGTTCATCAGTTGAGATCCAAGAGTTTTCCCTCTGTTCGTGTTTAGTGGAGAGGTCAGCCCCCTGAGGCATCGACCTCGGAGTCCAAGTCTGATATGCGGAGCCGTTATCCTCATCTATTTCCCGACTCAGGTACTTCTTTCTTTTATCTGTTCGAGGACGAATGGTTGTTTTATAGGTGGAGAATGTGATGACCCAAACGGTCATCACCTGTTTTCTCTCTCTTTCCTTTCTTCAGAGGCCTCGAAAACCTCATTTTTAGTTGCCTCGATTTGTGTACATAGTCCGGGCAAGATGTCGGAAAGCTTGTATGTGAAATTCTGTAAAAGAATGCAAAAATTTGGTATTAAAATGAATAAAGTTGACTTTGGTCAACATTTTGGGTAAACAGACCCGAACCCGTGATTTGATGGTCCAGGAGGGTCCGTAGAAAAATATGGGTCCGTTGAAATCGGACGTCGTTTGACATATTTCGGACTACAAGTCCTAAATTTGAAAGTTTATGAAGTTTGAAGAAAAACTATTGATTTTGAGGTTTGATTCATTGTTCTTTATGTTATTTTGGAGATTTGATTGCACGATTAAGTTTGTAGGATGTCGTTGAGTTAGTGTGTGTGTTTGGTTAGGAGCCCCGAGGGCTCGGGAGTATTTTCTAAGGTGTTCAGGGTGGTTTTGAACTTAGAAAAGTTGCAGGAAATCTACAACAGGTGCCCAGGTGAATCCTTCTTCGTGCTCGCACTCTCCCTCACGTGTTCGCGATGCTTCATTTTTGTTCCTTAATCGCGTTCGCATCACTAGTTCGCGTTCGCGTAGAGTTATGGAACTCTGAGGGCCAAGCCCTTTTTTCTTCTTCGCATTCGCGATGGTTGGACCGCGTTCGCATAGGTCCCTAGCCCTTCCCATCACGTTCACGTAGGCCATTCTCTTGGACCCCAGCCAATTCCTTCTACGCGTTGGCGCTTCACCTTTCTGTGTTGGCATTGACCAACCCTGTTTACCCTTCGTGAACGCAACTCATTTCACGCGAACGCGAAGGAAAAAGTTTTTCCCAGTTATATTAAATTACAGAACAATAGCCACGGGTTTCTTTCAGAAAATACACGAGCTCTCTCCTCCCCCAAACACTTAGGAGTCCATTAAAGCCCCTTTTCTTCAAGATCACTTCGGTTAGTAAGTTCTAACTTGTTTTCTTCATTTTCCATCATTAATTATTGAAATCCTAAGCTTAAATCATGCAATTTAGGGTAGAAATTGGGGGAAATGGGTAAAGTTAGGATTTTCCATATTTTCTCGATTTAGACCTCGTTTTGGGGTCGAATTTGAAAATAAATTATATATTCGGGCTCGCGGGTGAATGGTGGGGTTTGTTTTTTGTCTGAACCTCATATTTTGACCAAGCAGGAGCGGGGGCAATCTTGGAATTTTGGGAACAAAGCTTGGAAATCGATAATTAGTCATTGGGTTTGATTTGTTTAGCATATATTGATACTATGGAATCATTATTGTATAGATTTGATTGAATTGGAGCCGAATTCGAGAGAGAAAACGGTTGTTGTGGATTGATTCGGCCATGGAAGTTGAGGTAAGTGTTCGGTCTAACCCTAACTTGAGGGATTAGGAGTTGAGGTAACTGTTCAGTCTAATTGTGTACTCTTGTTTGATCCTATGAAAGTTGCGACTGAATATTGATATTAGTTGTGCCAAGAAGAAGTTGAATAGGCTGGTTATAGCCGAATCTCCCCTGCCGGGATAGTTGATTTGATATTCTTGTTCCCTTGCTAGGAAAAAAACATTATATTATCTTGTTCCCTTGCCGGGATTCTCTTTGTGATACTATGTTGGATTAAAATGGGAACGAGTGGTACGCCTACCACAAATGATATATTGAAATGGGAGCGCGCGGTACGCCTACCATAAATGATATATTGAAATGGGAGCGAGTGGTACGCCTACTACAAATGATATTAAATAGGAGCGAGTGGTACGCCTACCAGAAATGATATTAAAATGGGAGCGAGTGGTACGCCTACCACAAATGATATATTGAAATGGGAGCGAGTGGTACACCTACCACAAATGATATATTGAAATGGGAGCGAGTGGTACACCTACCACAAATGATATATTGAAATGGGAGCGAGTGGTACGGTTACCACAAATGATATTAAACTGGGAGCGAGTGGTACGCCTACCACGAGATATACGAAATGGGATCGGGTTGCACGCCTGCAACATGATGAGCTGAATATGGAAGTTGTCTTATTTCCTTATTACGTGTTTGAAGCTTAAATGTAGACATTTCTCCTGTTATCCCTGATGTCTTGTTTCTATCTGTTGCCCCTAAAGCATGTTCCCTTCTCCAGTTTTACTTGTTTATTCCCTATTGTTTCTTTTGCCATATATTATATAACTGCACAGGTTTATCTAGAGTCTGGTCATAGCCTCTTCACTACCTCACCGGGGTTAGGCCAGACACTTACCAGCACACGGGGTCGGTTGTGTTGATGCTACACTCTGTGCTCTTTTGCACAGACCGAGGCGCTGAAGTAGCATTTGAGCAGCAGTATTAGATCAGGAGCCTACCTTCAGCCAAGAGACACCGAGGTCGCCTTGCAGATGTCCGCAGGTCCAGAGTCTCATTTATCTTTTATTTTCGCCTGTTATCTCATGTATTTCGAGACAAACAGTTTACATTTCCTTTCAAACGTTTGTATTTAGTACTCTTAGTGGTCCGTAAGTTATGTGACACCAGTTCTTGGGTAGAGATAAATGGTGAATTTTGCGTTATTGTTCAGTATATTTAACTTAAGTCTTCCACATTAATTTTAATGTTTCCGCAGTTGTTTAATTATTGAACACTTGTTGTTAATTTGGTGAAAATGGCTTAAAATGAAGGAGAATAATATTTGGATGTGGCTTGCCTAGCTTCTACGAGTAGGTACCATCACAACTCCCGAGGGTGGAAAATCCGGGTCGTGACAAGTTGGTATTAGAGCACTAAGTTTCATAGCTCTCACAACTTACGGACAAACTTGGTAGAGTCTGAGGGATCGGTACAGAGACGTCTCTATTTATCCCCTAGAGGCTACAGAGTTAGGAAAAACTTTACAATTGTTCTTTCTTGTCGTGTTGTTCTGTTTCTCAAATATCGATTGAATTTCTACTCTGTTCTTCCATAGATGGCAAGAACACGTGCTTCCTCATCTACCGCTCAACAGTCCGAGACCCGAGCAGTAGCCCCAGAGACGGAGCCTCAGATTGAGTTTGAGTAGGAGGTTCCAGCCCCTGCAGTTCCGGTAGGCCCAGCTCAGGTCCTAAGAAAGTTCATCGCCACCCCAATTCTTTAGAACGCTCTAGTCTAATTGGTAGGCTTCATAGAGAGTATCAGGCCAGCGGTTTTGCTTCCAGTAGCACCAGCCACTCCTCAAGTTGGAGGAGGGGTTCAGACTCCAGCTACACGTACTCCGGAGCAGGTAGCTTCCCAGGTTAAGGTTTCAGTGGTTCAGCCAGTCATGGCAGGTCAGCCGTGTATAGTGTCTTAGGTCGGTAGTGAGATCACTTTTCAAGAGGCATCCAATATGGGCCGTAGAGTTGAGGTGGTTCTGCCACAAGGAGTGGTCATGGGTCGAATAAGAGGCCCCGTTATGCAGGCAGATTCAGTGGTACCTCGTCAAGAGGTAGAGGTTCTTATGGTAGTGGCCATCCTCCTAGGCCCTTTCAGTCAGCTCTCCAGGTCACTCATGGTACTTCAGGTGGCCATTCAGGTTGACAGTGTCAGTCTCAGTTTCCTCAGCTACAACATTCGCGTGGATGCTATGAGTGTGGTGAGCATGGTCACCTCAGGAGGGTTTGCCTGAGGTTGAGGGGTGCTCAGCCGCAGCATTCGAGGTTTTGCCACGCTTGTGGTGACCCGAGGCACATTGTCAGATTTTTCCCTCGAGCATCGAGTAGCTTTTAGCATCAGAGTTCTCGTTCTAGGATTCAGGCACCAGTGGTTCCACAGCCTGCCCAGCCAGCTAGAGGTAGTGGCAGGGGTGTTAGAGGTGGAGGTAGATGTCACAGAGGTAGAGCTCAAGCCTCCAGAAGTGGAGGCCAGCCAACAGCTAGGCCAGAGGCTGAGTTTTCAGATGCAGACACCACAAGTACTATTCTGGTTTGTGATAAATATGCTTCAGTGGTATTTGACCCTTTGGGTCTACGTATTCGTATGTGTCATCTTATTTTTCATCGTACCTGGTCATGCCAAGTGATGCATTGAGTGTTCATGTTTATGTGTCTACACCGGTGGGTGATTCTATCATGGTCGGCAGGGTTCATCATTCCTGTGTTGTAGTTATTGGGGTTCTTGAGACCCGAGTTGATTTGTTTCTTTTAGATAGGGTCGAATTTGATGTCATATTAGGGATGGACTGGTTGTCCTCATATCATGCTATCTGGGATTGCCATGCCAAGACCGTGACCGTAGCCTTACCAAATTTGCCCTGTTTAGAGTGGAGAGGGACTCCTGGTCATCCTGCTCACGGTTTTGTCTCATATGTGAATCCTCGACACATGGTCAAGAAGGGGTGTATAACTTATCTAGCGGATGTTCACGATTCCAGTGCAGAGGTCCCTTCTATTGATTCGATACCTATTGTTTGGGAGTTCCCTGAGTTTTTTCCTTCAGACCTGCTGGGTATGCCGCCCGACAGGGATATTGACTTTTGTATTGATATGGCTCCGGGCACCCAGCCCATTTCTATCCCACCGTATCGCATGGCCCCACCAGAGTTGAAAGAGTTAAAAGATTAGTTGCAGGATTTGTTTGAGAAGGGTTTCACTAGACCCGGCGTTTCGCTTTGGGATGCACCAATGTTGTTGTGAAGAAAAAGGATGGTTCGATGAGGAGGTGCATTGATTACCGGCAATTGAGCAAAGTTACAATAAAAATAAGTATCCACTGCCGAGGATTTATGATTTGTTCTATCAGCTTCAGGGTGCCAAGGTATTTTCAAAGATAGACTTGAGATCTGGCTATCATCAGTTGAGGATTAGGGCATCCGATGTTCCTAAGATAGCTTTTCGTACTTTGTATTGGCATTATGAGTTCTTGGTCATAACATTTGGGTTGACCAATGCCCCAGCAGCATTCATGGAGTTGATAAACCGAGTGTTCAGGCCATATTTGGACATGTTCGTGATAGTCTTTATTGATGATATTTTGGTGTACTCCCGCAGCCAGGAGGAGCACGAGCTTATAGTGATTCTTCAAACTCTAAGAGATAGTCAGTTATATGCCAAGTTCTCCAAGTTGTGAGTTCTGGCTGTGTTCAGTAGCATTTCTGGGTCACGTTGTATCAGCAGAGGGTATTCAGGTGGACTTGAAGAAGATTGAGGCAGTCAAGAACTGGCCTAGACCAGCATCAGCTACCGAGATTCGGAGTTTCCTGGGATTGGCAGGCTACTACCGTTGGTTTATGAAGTGGTTGGATTTTGTTGAAAAATTATGATGTCACCATTTTATATCATCCGGGGAAGGCCAATGTGGGGCCGACGCTTTGAGTAGGGAGTCAGCCAGTATGGGTAGTCTTGCTTATATTCCAGTCAGTCAGAGGCCGCTTTCTTTGGATGTTCGGGCCTTAGCCAATCAGTTTGTGAGACTAGATATTTCTGAGCCTAGTCGTGTGTTGGCTTGCACAGTCGCTCGTTCTTCATTATTGGAGCGTATCCGTGATCGACAGTTTGATGATCCCCATTTGTGTGTCCTCAGAGACACGGTGTAGCATGGAGGTGCCCAGCAGGTTACCTTATATGCGGATGGAGTCTTGAGATTGCAGGGGCGAGTTTGCGTGCCCAATGTTGATGGGCTTCGGGATTTGATTTTAGAGGAGGCCCGTAGCTCTCGGTATCTATTCATCCAGGTGCCGCGAAGATGTATCAGGATTTGCGGCAGCATTATTGGTGGCGTAGGATGAAGAAGGATATTATTGCATATGTGACTCGGTGTTTGAATTGTTAGCAGGTCAAGTACGAGCATCAGAGGCCTGGTGGTTTGTTTAAGAGGATTGAGCATCCCAAGTGGAAGTGGGAGAGGATCATTATGGACTTTGTTACCGGACTTCCGTTTACTCGGAAGAAGTTCAATGCAGTTTGGGTCATTGGAGATAGGCTGACCAAGTGAGTGCATTTCATTCCTATGGCAGTCTCCTATTCATCTGAGAGATTAGCTGAGATTTATATCCGGGAGATTGTTCGCCTTCATGGTGTGCCGGCATCTATCATTTCGGACTGGGGTACGCAGTTTACCTCACGCTTCTGGAGAGCAGTTTAGCGAGAGTTGGGCACACGAGTTGAGTTGCGCACAACATTTCATCCCCAGACGGACGGTCAGTCCGAGCGGACTATTCAGATTTTGGAGGATATGCTTCGAGCTTGTGTTATTGACTTTGGAGGTTCGTGGGATCAGTTCTTGCCTTTGGCGGAGTTTGCTTACAACAGCTACCTGTTGAGCATCCAGATGGCTCCTTATGAGGCTTTATATGGTAGGCAGTGTCAGTCTCTGATTGGATGGTTCGAGCTAGGAGAGGCTCGGTTGATGGGTGCGGATTTGGTTGAGGAGGCCTTGGACAAGGTCAAAATCATTCAGGATAGGTTTTGTTCAGCTCAGTCCAGGTAAAAGAGCTATGCAGATCGTGAGGTTCGAGATGTAGCTTTCATGGTTGGTGAGCGAGTATTGCTCGGAGTGTCACCTATGAAGGGCGTGATGAGATTTGGGAAGAAGGGCAAGATTAGCCCTAGGTTCATTGGTCCGTTTGAGATTGTTGATCGAGTGGGAGAGGTGGCTTATAGACTTGCGTTGCCGCCCAACTTATCAGCCGTGCATCCAGTTTTTCATGCATCCATGCTTCGGAGGTATCACGGAGATCCAGCCCACGTGTTAGATTTCAGCACTGTCCAATTGGTCAAGGACTTATGTTACGAGGAGGATCCGGTAGCTATTCTGGACCGGCAGGTTCGTCAGTTGAGTTCCAAGAGTTTTCCCTCTGTTCGTGTTCAGTGGAGAGGTCAGCCCCCTGAGGCATCGACCTAGGAGTCCGAGTCTGATATGCGGAGCCGTTATCCTCATCTATTTCTCGACCCAGGTACTTCTTTCTTTTATACGTTCGAGGATGAACAATTGTTTAGAGGTGGAAAATGCGACGACCTAAAGGGTCATCACCTATTTTCTCTCTCTTTTCGTGCTTCCGAGGCCTTAAAAACCTCATTTTCAGTTGCCTCGATTTGCGTGCATAGTCTGGGCGAGTATTGAAATGAGTAAAGACTTTGGTCAACATTTGGGGTAAATAGACCTGAACCTATGATTTGACGGTCCCGGAGGGTTCGTAGAAAAATATGGGACACAGGCGTATGCCCGAAATCGAAATTCGAGGTTCCGAGCTTGAGAAATGAATTTTTAAAAGAAATTATTTTTCTGAAATTATTAAGGAAAATATAAATAAAAATCGATTAGAACGTGTTGGTATCGGGCCCGTATTTTGGTTCCAGCCCTTCGTACAGGTCTTATATGTGATTTAAGATATTTCTGTGAAGTTTGGTTGAAATCAGACGTTGTTTGACGTGTTTCGGACTACAAGTTCTAAATTTGAAAATTTATGAAGTTTGAAGAAAAACTATTGATTTTGTGGTTTGATTCATTGTTTTTATGTTATTTTGGCGATTTGATCGTACGGTTAAGTTTGTTGGATATCGTTGAGTTAGTGTGTGTGTTTGGTTAGGAGCCCCGAGGACCCGGGATTTTTTTCGAAGGTGTTCGGGGTGGTTTTGAACTTAGAAAAGTTGCAGAAAATCTGCAACAGGTGCCCAGGTGAATCCTTCTTCGCATTTGCACGCTCCCTCACGCGTTCACGATGCTTCATTTTTGTTCCTTCATCGCGTTCACATCACTAGTTTGCGTTCGCGTAGAGTTATGGAACTCTGAGGGCCTAGACCTCTTTTTTTCTTTGCATTCGCGATGGCTGGACCGCGTTCGCGTAGGTCCCTAGCCTCTTCCCATTGCGTTCGCGTACAGGCCAATGCGTTCGCGTAGGCCAATTTCTTGGACCCCAGTCAATTCCTTCTACGCGTTCGCGCTTCACCTTCCGTGTTCGCATTGACCAACCATGTTTACCCTTCGCGAACGCGACTCACTTCACGCGAACGCGAAGGGAAAAGTTTTGCCCAGTTATATTAAATTTCAGAACAGTAGCTACGGGTTTCTTTCAAAAAATACACGAGCTCTCTTCTCCCCCAAGAACTTATGAGTCCATTGAAACCCCTTTTCTTCAAGATCACTTGGGTTAGTAAATTCTAACTTGTTTTCTTCATTTTCCATCATTAATTATTGAAATCCTAAGCTTAAATCATGCAATTTAGAGTAGAAATTTGGGGAAATGGGTGAGTTAGGTTTTTTTATATTTTCTCGATTTAGACCTCATTTTGGGGTCGAATTTGAAAATAAATTATATATTCGGGCTCGTGGGTGAATGTGGGGTTTTTTTTGTCTGAATCTCGTATTTTGACCAAGCAGGCCCGGGGGCAATCTTGGATTTTTGGGAAGAAAGCTTGGAAATCTATAATTAGGCATTGGGTTTGATTTGTTTAGCATATATTGATACTATAGAACCATTATTGTATAAATTTGATTGAGTTGGAGCCCAATTCGAGAGGGAAATCGGTTGTTGTGGATTTATTCGGCCGTGGAAGTTGAGGTAAGTGTTCGGTCTAACCCTAGCTTGAGGGATTAGGAGTTGAGTCATAATTGCTATTTGTTTTGTGTTGCATACGACGTATGGTCATGGTGACAAGTATCCATGCGTCGGTGTCGAGCTTGACCGTGAGTCTTAAGTTTGCTAATTGTGTACTCTTGTTTGATCCTATGAAAGTTGCAACCGAATATTGGTATTAGTTGTGCCAAAAAGAAGTTGAATAGGCAGGTTATAGCTGGATCTCCCTTGCTGGGATAGTTGATTTGATATTCTTGTTCCTTTGCCGGGAAAAAAACATTATATTATCTTGTTCCCTTGCCGGATTCTCTTTGTGATACTGTGTTGGATTAAAATGGGAATGAGTGGTACGCCTACCACAAATGATATATTAAAATAGGAGCGAGTGGTACGCCTACCACAAATGATATATTGAAATGGGAGCGAGTGGTACGCCTACCACAAATGATATATTGAAATGGGAGCGAGTGGTACGCCTACCACAAATGATATTAAAATGGGAGCGAGTGGTACGCCTACCACAACTGATATATTGAAATGGGATTGAGTGGTACGCCTACCACAAATGATATATTGAAATAGGAGTGAGTGATACGCCTACCACAAATGATATTAAAATGGGAGCTAGTGGCACACCTATCACGAGATTTACTAAATGGGATCGGGTTGCACGCCTGCAACATGATGAGCTGAATATGGAAGTTGTCTTGTTTCCTTATTACATGTTAGAAGCTTAACTGTAGACATTTATCCTATTATCCCTGATGTCTTGTTTCTATCTATTGCCCCTAAAGCATGTTCCCTTCCCAGTTTTACTTGTTTATTCCATGTTGTTTCTTTCGCCATAAATTATATAACTGCACAAGTTTATCTGGAGTCTGGTCCTAGCCTCGTCACTACCTCGCCGGGGTTAGGCCAGACACTTACCAGCACATGGGATCGGTTGTGCTGATGCTACACTCTATGCTCTTTTGCACAGATCTGGGTGCTGAAGCAGCATTTGAGCAGCAGTATTAGATCGGGAGCCTGCCCTCAACCCAGAGACACCGAGGTAGCCTTGCAGACGTCCACAGGCCCGGAGTCTCATCTATGTTTTATCTCCGCATGTTATCTCATGTATTTCGGGACAAACAGTTTACATTTCCTTTCGAACATTTGTATTTAGTACTCTTAGTGGTCCGTGAATGTGACACCAGTTCTTGGGTATAGATAAATGGTGAATTTTGCGTTATTGTTTAGTTTATTTAACTTAAGTATTCCGCATTAATTTTCATGTTTCCGCAGTTGTTTAGTTATTGAACACTTGTTGTTAATTTGGTGAAAATGGCTTAAAATGAAGGAGAATAATATTTGGATGTGGCTTGCCTAGCTTCTACGAGTAGGCGCTATCACGACTCCCGAGGGTGGGAAATCTGAGTTGTGACAGTGACCTGCCTTAGCCTCGTCACTACTTCATCGAGGTTAGGCTCGACACTTACAGAGTACATGGGGTCGGTTGTACTCATACTACACTCTACACTTCTTGTGCATATTTTGGAGTCGGTCTCAGTAGCGGTTGTCAGTAAGTTCGGATTGGACAACGTATGGAGACTTGAGGTACAGCTGCTCAACGCCCGCAACTCCTGGAGTCCCCCTTTTTTTTTTTAATTTAGATGTGTATCTTATCTTCAGACAACTTTAAGTTATTTCAGGCCCTTGTATGTACTATTCTAGTGGATGGTGCACTTGTGGTACCAGGTTCAGGGATGTATTAAACGTTTGGCTATTTTAGCTTCCGCATTATTTACTTTGGATTATTGCGGTTAAATCAGCTCTTCTTCATTATTCAATTTTAAACTGTTAAAAAGAATAAATTGTTCTAACGTTGGCTTGCCTAGCAAGTGAAATGTTAGGCGCTATCACGGCCTCAACGGTAAGAATCGGGTCTTGACAATAATACAAAAATATCATTTGAATGAATCACAGTCAAAATCCCATACACTTTACTTTTTAGAAATAGCATTGAGAGGTAGCGTACTAAAACTTTTATTTTTCCGTCTAAAAGATATCACAATTTTCATGTTATGATGTTCTAGATAAATACTGTTATGGAGACTGGAAATTTGAGTAATAAATGTCATAATAATCATATTATGAGAATTATTCCAATCAAGCAATAGCTAGATCGGGAACCTTTGATCCAATTATAATTGAAGTGCAGGTCAGTCCACTAGTAATCCAAACCAACGGGGTCTTTCCTCTTAAATCAGGTCATTGAGAGCAGAATATACGTCTATTTGCATGGTGGAAATTTGCCATTTCACAATTCTACATTTTTTCTGTCCTTTTCTTTAGCCTTGACTCAAGGCCCTTGGGATAGTTTTTGTGGTTGTTTGGTTAGTGAATAAGTTATATTTGATGCAATGGCTTGAGATATTATAATACGGGGATAAAGTAATAATAGCATTATTTTGTAGATATAGTTTTATTGGTAAATATGATTGACCGAAAGGGCATCATGTCATTTGGTTGTTTTTGTTAGAATATAATTCTTATATCTCAAAAATAACATATAATATAGTTATTATTATTTACTAATCATATTAATAGTCATTATTATAATTATAACTGACTTTTTATCAGCATTCATACCAAATCATGTATGATTAGCTATTAATGGTTTTGAATAGGTCTGATCAAATTATCATTATCTGTTGCTTTGAAAATTACAAAACGGTAAACTTTGTTTTGTAACCGTCTTTCTCATTAATTCTTTATTCACTCAATGCTATAGACGTTTGGAGATTTTCAACAAGGATGATTATTTTCTTATCTATAAAATCCCAAGTTCCTTTTGCTTTCAAGTGGGAAAAAACTAAAAGTCAAAACTTCTACTATATATATTCTTCATTGCTGGATTTTATTTGGTTTTATCTTTGTTGTTTCTGCTCCTAGTTTATACTAGAAGGGCTTGTTGAATTATGGGGAATACACCTAATATTATTTATTACGATATGAGCGAAATATCCTTAAGGACAGTATCCTTGAGACGCCTCAAGCTAAACCTTATTCTCCATAATCCAATATTTTTCCAACAAGCTTAAGGATATTTCAATTTGCTCTTATGGAGAATACAACTTATGGAATTCTGATGAACTTTAAAGGCATACGGTAATAACTTCCGCTTAATATGTTTTTGCATAATATCATATCTAAGTGTCAGGTATGAATGATTGAGCTAATATATATCTCTTCGACATTTATGCTTTCATGGTTATTCTCGTGAGAGTCTAATAGGCAAATAAAACTTTGGACTTAAAATGATATATATAATCTCCTCTAATTTTAGTACTGTTTTGGGCTATGCATGATTTGCTGTAGTGAATTTGTAGTGTGTTAATATTATGTGCATTTTGTATAGTGAAAGAGAATGCATGTTATCTCTTTAGTCTTATAAGTGATGCTTTTGTTGTTCTCTTTATCTTGAGTTAACATTTTAAAGATAAAATAGGGATATTTGTTTTGATTATTGGTAAGGCTTAATTTTCTAATGCATCAATATTTTACTGTTTACTTATGTTGTTAGAGATCATAAGTGACCTATTAAGTTATTCTAAACCAGGCTTTATAAAAATAATTATTATACATATATCTAAAAGAACTTATATATATGTAAATTATTGTTGATTGCTTTTGTCTGCCCTTGACTCGCCGAAAATAATTTTTAATGTCAAAATGGAAGAGCCTTACAAAATTTGTTGTTCTTGTGGCGACAATATATATTGGAGAACCAAAGTATATTGCATTTTGGTGGAAATGTTTTATGATCTAAAAATAATCTTTGCTTATCCCCTGGTCATTTGGGTGAAGTTGAACAATGATTGATTTTTTTTCGTATAACTATGAATTATTTATTTGAAATCAAACTTTATTGAAAATAATAATTATTTTGTGGGGACACACTAAGCCATTATAAATTTCTCAACGCAGAGGAGGGTTCGAGAGAAAAGATAGTCCTGTAAAATCAAAAATAAATTTGAGTAAGTGGATGCTATAATTATTGTGGTCATTTCTCAAGCAAATCTTGTGGGAAATTGGGTGTTAGACTCTTGTTCTGTCACGACCCCAGTTCGCCCTCTGTGAACATGACGTGATAACACCTAGTCCCTATAACTAGGTAAACCTAACAACGCGAAAAATAACATAGCTTGCGAAATAATTAATTAAAACTGAACAATTAAAAGAAAATTGTATATAAATGCCGCTCGACATATACAATCCAATAGCGCGGAAGTCTATAATATCGTCCAAAAACCCGAAAACTCACGGGAACGCAAGCTAACTGAAAGTAATACACAGCTCTAACTTTACAATGTCTAAAGCAAAAGTACTAAAGGAAAAGCTAACTACTAAAGCAAGAATAAGATAGAGACTCCTGATCTGTGGAGGACGCGACAGATGTACCTCGAAGTCTCTGCTAGATCTCTCCGCTTCGAAAGTGATACGCCTGAGATGAAGTACTTGGATCTGCACATGAAAAACATACACAGAAGGGGCATGACTACACCACAGCGGTACTCACTAAGGGCCAAGCCTAACCTCGGTTGGGTAGTAACGAGGAAAGGTCAGGGCCCTACTGAGGATAAACAATATAATATGAATTAACAGTATGAAAACAGGTAGTAATGATGAGCACAACAATGGAATAAGACACGCTAAACAAAGCAATAACAATTACACAAGGAATGGACTAAACACGGAATATGTACAGCTCAATACCGATGGTAACAACGAGGATCTCCCAGGATACCGTCCTGTAGTCCTTTTTTTTATCAACTATCCAGTGGATGTCCTGGGATACCGTCCTGTAGTCCATCATATATGTATGTCCGAAGGATCTCTCGGGATATCATCCCGTAGTCCAACTATCCATGTGCAGGGGGATCTATTTGAAATCTAACCCGCAGTCCCAAAGTAAATGTACAGGACAATCTAACCCGCAGTCCCAAAGTAAATGTGCAGGGGGATCTATCGAGAATCGAAACCGTAGTCCCCAAGTAAATAGGCAGAGGGATCTATCGGGAATCGAACCCACAGTCCCAAAGTAAATAGGCAGGGGATCTATCGGGAATCTAACCCGCAGTCCCAAAGTAAACAAACAAGGGGGAGGGGGGAGCTATCAGAATCCCACATCTATAATCGCAATGTAAATACGCAGCCACAGCAAGAAGATATTCAGAACTAGAGTACAAAAATACAAGGCAACAAGTAGTTCTAACCTAACAGGCTTCACGTAGTACAATCAAGGCAACTTAAGCAAATAGGCAATTTAGGTCAGCTACGCATGCTTTTCTAATCTAACACATGCTATAATTGCAGATAGAATAAAGCAGGTAAGAAAGAAACTCAGTCTAGATATTTAAAGTAAAACCAAATTTTCAACAATTAGCTCAAGTACGCGCTCGTCACCTCACGTATAAGACATTCAATTACCAAATATCATATCCTAAGGGGAAAGGTCCCCCACACAAGGTTAGACAAGCCACTTACCTTGAACTAGCTCCAAAATCAACTCGAAATCATACTTTTGCCACGAGTATCCGACTCCAAATGGCCCAAATCTATTCAATTCAATCACATATTGATAATAGGTGAATTTGACTTTAATCACGCCTTAAATAATCACCTTCTTGTGTAGTTTTGATGATAAAAGTGATAACAAAATGCTCTTATTAGTGCGTTTCATGATTTACATGTGATATATGTCCAAGGAAGGATTGGGAGCAGTTTTGGAGTCAAAAAAATGGAGAAAAAGAGGCCAACTGTGTAAATTCCCAATGGAACCACGCCTGCCGGCCCTGAAATTCAGAGAAGGTGTTTGGCCGCGATTCTACCGTGACCGCGGCAGAACCGCGGTGGAAGACAGCTGCAGAAGTTTTGAGATTTAGAGAGGGTCATTGTCCGCGATTCCACCGCGACCGCGGCAGAACCACGACAGGCGCAGTAAATTTCGAGTACTAAAGTGTAAAAGACGGGATTTTTAGCCCAAAACCCTATTTTAAACATTAGACTTCGCCCAAAGGAGGCATGTATTGATTTTTAGAGTATATTGGAAAGAAAAACAATTGTGAGAGATCACCCAAAACATCTTTCTTCTTTTCTTTGATTTTTATTGCTAGTTTATGATGAATCTTATCTTAGTTTGTTTACCCATAGCCATGAGTAGCTAAACCCTTTCTCTAAGGTTTTGATGGAACCAATTGGGGGATGAACTTCTTGTTTATGTGAATACAAATTGCTAGCTTCAATCTCTATTTGTTCAACTTTTTGTCTGTTGTAGTTAATTGACAAGATCCTCAATTAGCTGTGCCTATTTAGTATGCATAACTTGGAAAAGAATGCATATTTAGGTTATTGTTGAACAACACCACTCCTAGATTATAAGAGGAACCTATAATTGCGGGTTTAAAGGCGGGATTAAGGATAACGAAGCCTTGGGTGTAATCTAAAGTGAATTGTGCTAAATAAAGTAAGCTAGTGTACCTCGGGAGAGTGCAATAGTAAATTACTGTGATTACTTGGGAGAGATTTAAGGTAAGATGAGCGTTCATGATTGATAGAGATATGTTGGTAAATTTGGATGGGCATAAACAGAAGGGATTCCATTAATAGGGGAAATCATTGCCTTAGCTTCTTCTCATTATTGTTTACAACCTTATTAGTTTAGTTTACAGCTGTTTAGTTACCTACAAGTGTAGTTGGTAAAGAAACATTCAACTAAGATTCAAATATTTGGGAAGTTAGTTCTGAAGAGTTAGTGCATCTGAAGATAGTGATTGATAGGTTAACTCTCCGTGGATTCGACCCTGGGCGTAATCTCGGGTTATATTTGCAACATTCATAGAGTCCTTTTTATAAGGCATAGTTGGGCTTAATCAAATTTTGGCGCCATTGCTGGGGAGTTAACGGAATTATCAATTTCCATTGATAGAAATAAAAAGATTCTTATTGTAGTCAGTTTTCTCTCTACCCAATTTTTCATTGAAAATTTGACGGTTGTTGACTTGGTTGCTCGGGTGTATGCCTAGAAAGTCTAAGAGGACTGGAGAACTACTTGAAGGACTCTCAGACCCCGAGCAAACATTTCGGGCATTGAACCGTGCCAACAAAAGAATTCAACAATCCCAACAAACACTCAAAATCAAAATTAACATGGGAGACGTGAATGATCCCAACGGAAACGTCACGAATGAGCAAGCTGGCTTAAATGCCAGGGAAGAGTCACCTCTTGTGCCTGAGGGTGCATTATATGACTGGGCACAACCAACAGCTGACAATTTGGCTACTGCCATTGTTGTGCCCGCAATACAAGCTGAATCGTTCCGGATCACAAACAATATGCTACACTTGTTGCAAAACAAGGGACTCTTTTCTGGGACACAAATAGAAGATCCTCAGCAGCACTTGACGAACTTTTTATCCATATGTAAAACTCAAAGGCAACCCAATGTGACTCCGAAAGCAATCAGGCTATTATTGTTTCCATTCTCGATGACAGGAGCTGCGTAGGTTTTGGCTAAATTAATTACCCATCAACTCTATATAAACTTAGGATGAATTAGTTAAGCAATTTCACAACAAATTCCACCCGCCCAACAAAACTACTTAACAAATTGATGAGATTGTGAGCTTCAAGCAGAAACCAATGGAGACTCTACATGAGACATTGGGAAAGTTTAAAGGAATGTTGGTTATGTTTCTTCACCACGGTGTTCCAGAACAGATGTTGGGATAACGATTTTACATGGGGCTGTCAGACAGTATGAAGAACATTGTAGATGCCTCAGCTGGTGGGGCTTTCTTTAGCAAGACTTGGAGAGAAGGCCAGAATTTGCTGGACAAAATGGCATAAAATTCGGTATGGACAACTAGGCATGCATCTATAACTCCAGTGGTGCACTCAGTGCCTCTTGATCCTTCTAATATTATGGCTGAAAATATGGCGACTCTCTTGACACAGATGTGTATCCTCACCAAAAAAGCGGACGAATCAGGGAAAAAGTAGCAGGTACATATAGTAGATACTACCAATGGGGCTTGTGCGCATCTTGCATTAGCCATCCAATTGGTAATCCTTGGAATGCAAAGCATGATCATCATCATCAACACCCTGAAGATATGAATTATGTGTCTAACTATGGGGGTCAGAGATAAGGAAATCAGAATTGGGGTCAGCAGATTCAGCAGCAGTACATGCCACCTCAACCACAGTACAACGCCGGAAACATGGGAGGTATGAGACCCCCCAACAATATGGTACCGTATCCTAGACCATAGGGGTAAAACAATCAGCATCAAGGGTACCATCCACCTCAGCAACAACATGGTGGAAGATAAGAAGATGGGTTTGCAAGACTGGAAGCAATGATGCAGCAGGTTATTGGGTCCAATGCCAAGATAAATGAAAGAGTGGATGCACATGATGCAACCATTAAAAATATTGAGGTACAAGTGGGCCGGATCTCAATGTTGCTGAACAATCTCCCTCAAGGGACATTACCTGCAGATACCCAAATCAATCCAAAAGATCAGGGCCCAAAGCAGCTGATGGCAATGAGTCTCCAAAATGGTAGGGATGTAGATGTTGAGAAAAGGAGAGATCGAGGTAACATACAAGCTGAGACACTCATTCTAGTGCCCATTGAGCTGGATGAGTCTACGGTATTGACAGAGGTGACAGTCCAACCCGCACCTGAAGAGAAGAATAT
>MU720473.1:29921-61850 GCA_026770625.1 Nicotiana glauca | reverse complement strand
CATGGGCGTAATACTCGGGTTTTATTTGCAACGTCCGCAGAATCCTATTTAGAGGATATACTTGGGCATGATCACTTACCTAAGCTTTATGTATAAATCAAGCTTGATTAGTCCTGAATTGCTTACAAGTTTCGCTTGATTGCAGGTTTGAGCGACTAGATGATGAATACCACAAATCAACTCAAAGAAGGAGTGAAACCTGCCAAGCACCAAAAGACGACTGCAAAATAGGAAAGTAGATGACCTGTGCGGACCGCAATGTTTTGACGTGCGGCCGCACAGGAAGATTCAGAAAGAAATCAAGTTTCAGCCCAGGCTGCGCGGTCCGCACTGTTTTGTCATGCGGCCACGCAGTAAAGTTCAGAGAGGCACATTTTGAAGAAGTTCCACGGACCGTATCCATTTCTACGCGGTCCTCAACGAAGAATGATTAGAGGCTAATAAATCCAAGGCAAAATTCCACGCGGCCGCACACCAAATCAGTACGGTCCGCGTGGGTGAAAGATCAGAGAGTCGTAAAAGGGATGATTTCTACAGTGCGACCGCGTACCATTTTTACGCGGTCCGCATGACCTTACCTATACTGCCGCGTGAAACTTCTATGCGGTCCGCATCCTCAAGTCCAGAGGCCAGAATATGAAGACCATTTACCCTATGCGGCCGCATGACATTTCTATGCAGTCCGCAACAGACCCTCAGGGGGTATTTTTGTCCGGTTTTTCTTGTGTAGTATAAATAGAACATTTTACTTTTTTAGGTCAAGTTTTTGTAATCTATCTGAGCAGCTGAGCACGAGACAACTTTCATTAGCCTACTTTAGGCAATTTTCTCTTGCAATTAACGTGGATTCAAGTAGATTAATCTTGTAACTAATGATTATGTTAATTTTTTCTAGTACTTCTTCTATTTCTACTTCTTCCATGTCTAGCTAAACCCATTAGCTAGGGTTGTGGCTCAACCCTAGTGTGGGTAATTAATGGGTGTTTTTGCTTAATGCTTGGATGATGTTGGGTGTTTGGTATTTGGGTTGATTGTATGTTTTCACTTGGATTTGGTGGTTGCAAACACTAAGTCTAGCTTAGTGGGTCTTGACTCTTCTTGAGAAAGAGAGTCTATGACCTCACAATTAACCCAACAAGGATTTGGGATGGACCCATGAGAATGGTAGTCCCAAGTAACGGGTTAAACCTCGAGAGAGTAACTACCCTACTTGAAACATTAGTTGCTTGGGCAAATTAGCCTACCCAATTGGTCTCGAGAGAGTCAATTGGGCATAATCACTCTCTATACCGAGAGGTGTGAGAGTGAATGCTAAGTGCAACTGTTATCCATATTTCCCTAAATTATCATCCTTGCATTAGAATTCTATACCTGTTAATTAGTCACCTAGGCAAGTGCTACAACCCTAGTGCTTTTCTCTTATTGCATATAAATAGCATCATTACTTAGCTTAATTTGGTTTACAATTGTAGTTGATAAATTTAGTGGATAAACCAAAAATGATAGAAGCAAAATTAGGAGCCAAAACACCTTCCTAGACTTCACAAATACTCAACTCCCATAACTAGCTCCCTGAGGAAATTGACCCCGAAACCACTATCGGGTAAAAGTTATTAGCGCCCACTATTCCCAAGGGTTGAGTCCGCACCGATCATCGGTATGTTCGGACGGGGAACGGGAGCCCCGAGCGTCTAACGAGCAAGGCTCGAGTGAAGTTGAAACTTGAAAAAGGCTGAACTTTGCTGCTTCTATCATAACCACATCTGCGGTTCTTGGACCGCAGAAGCGGTACCGCAGATGCGGCCTGTTAATCGCAAAAGCGGAAGGGGCCAGGCCCAGGGGAAACCGCAAAAGTGGCCCAGCGACCGCAGAAGCGGTCCTGCTTAAGCGGACCCCAGACCGCAGAAGCGGTCCACTTTCCCTGGCCCAGAACCGCAGAAGCGGTTGGGCTTCCACAGAAGCGGACTCGCAGAAGTGAGATCCTGACCGCAGAAGCGGTCCAGGCTTCCTTGTCCATTTCCGCAAAAGTGGCCCGTTTCTGCAGAAGGGGACCCCGCGGAAGTGGGAATCCTTCCGCAGTAGCGGAAATAGCTGGGTAGAAGGGTACATTTAATTCGAACCCAAAGCCATTTTTATCATTCTCTTTCCACACTTGGGCGATTTTGGTGGTTCCAAAGAGAGGGTTTCCACATATTATTTCAAGGTAAGCAATCTTCCACCATTATGAGTTAAATTACATGAACATTAGGCAGATTAAACACCAAAATTTGGTGAAAAATCAAGGGTTTGAGCTAGACCTAGTGTGACGACTCGACCCATCGACTCATGAGTTACTGCCCCTTCCTTCCCATTTTCTGCTTCCTCATGTTTCATTATCGGTGTTGGAATTTATTTGGAGCGATTTTGATAAGAAATGAGATATTTAGTCTCTTTAAGAAAGACTTATTTTGGAAAAATCAACCGGATATTGACTTATGAGTTAGAGGGCTCAGATGTAAATTCCGATGGTTCGGTTAGCTCCGAAAGGTGATTTGTGACTTAGGAGTGTGATCAGAAGTGATTTTGGAGGTCCGGTGTAGAATTAGACTTGAATTGGCAAAGTTAGCATTTTGGCGATTTTCGGGTGATAGGTGAGATTTTGATCCAGGAGTCAAAATCGAATTCCGAGAGTTGCTGTAGCTTCGTTAGGTGATTTGGGATATGTGTGCAAAATTTCAGGTCATTCGGACATGGTTTGGTTGGGTTTTTGATCGAATGTGTATTCTAAAAGTTTTAAAAGAACTTAGACTTTAATTCGATGTAGTTCGATGATTTTAGTGTTAGTTGAGGCATTTTGATAATTAAAACAAGTTTGTATGATGTTTTAGAAGGTGTTGGCATTTTTGGTTGAGGTCCCGGGGGCCTCGGGTGTGTTTCGGATACCCAACGGGTCATTTTTGGAAGATTTTTGCCGTTTTGAGCATAAGTATGTAATGATCCAAAGATCCATTTTTAGTTCTAGAAATCGAAATTTGATTTCGAGACCACCAGAATTTTAATAATGAATTATAGGAGTGATATGGAAAGTTTGATCTAATTTCATGAAGTCGCGATTGGGTTTTTAACGTGAAACATGAACTAATTGTTTAACGAGCGAAATGGGTATTTTACTGAGCAGATGAGCTCTAAATTGTGTTTCAACTGAAGGAATAGGTTTGTATTATTATTTGTGACTCATAGGAACAAGAATTGTCGAATTTCGAGTTCGTATGATGGAGTTAGAGCATTTTTAGTGAAATAAAAAGCTGCTGCAATTTTCTGGGCTAAAGCTTGTATTTTCGCTTCTGCAATGAATAGTACCGCAGAAGTGATGAACAGTGATTCTGCTTATGCGCTGAATAGTACCACAAAAGCGAAAATTCTGGACAGTGTATATTTCGAGCAGTCCGCATTTTTTTCTCATTTTTGGAGCTATGAAGCTCGGATTGAAGCAATTTTTGAAGCGATTTTCACCATATGGATTGGGGTAAGTGTTCTATATCCAAAAGTGATTATATTTAATGATTCCATGGTTATTTTCATCAAGTATTAGTAAATCAAATGGAAGAAATTGGAGAAAAATTGTAAACTTTTCAAAAACAAAAATTCTATATTTGGAGGCCGAATTGTTGTCGGATTTTGGTAAAATTTATATGGTTGGACTCGTGGTTGGATGGAGTTTCATATTTCGTAACTTTTGTCGGGTTCCTAGATGTGGTCCCCACAGGCAAATTTTGAGTGTAATTTCGGATTTTTGATGGAAAATGTAGAATTTCATATAGAATAAATTTCTATAATTTTTAATAACTGAATCGAATCGTTATGGCTAGATTCGAGGTATTTGGAGGTCGATTTGAGGGGCAAACGAGTCGCGGATTAAAGAAATATCCGGTTCCAGGTGAGTAATAATTTTAAATGATGTCTTGAGGGTTTGAAACCCTGAAAATTTCACATCGTAACGCTATATTTAGGTGACTTGCACGCCGGATAACGGGCGTGGGGTAGAGCACCATTGGGGATTGTGACTTGGTCCGTCCCGAGAAATATTTTTACCGTGTTTACTACTTGAACTAAATTAAGAATCATCCTTACTTGGATTTAACTGTTACATTTGGGCTTCTTGCCAATTATTTGAATCCTCCAGGGATTGATATCACTGTTTTCGCATATTTTGCATGTCATTTGATCTCAGTCCAAAGTTTTAAATATTGTTTTGCAAACTCAGCCATCTTTCTAAGATTTTAAAGCTTAAATGATATTTCTAAATGATATTTCGGGCTGAGAACTACTGTTTCACAAATGCCCAAGGGGTTTATGATGATTTCTGGATTGAGCATGGATCGGGCTGTGCGCCGCAGCAGTTTTATATTAATATTGAGGCCGAGAGCCTGGTTGATTATATTGATATTGAGGCCGAGAGCCTGGTTGATTATACTGATATTGATATGAGGCCGAGGGCCTAGATTTGATGCCCGAGATGGCTTGATATTGCGCTTGGGCTGTAGGAGCCCCTTCGGAGTCTGAGCCCATTCCAATAAGCGCGGGAGAGGTGAGTAGGCTTTCAGGCCTAATGATATTATAGCGCTTGGGTCGTAGGAACCCCTCCGTTGTCTGCACACACCCCCAGTGAGCGCCGTCGACGATAAATAAATATGGATGGCACGGGCTGTACGTCGCAGTGGGTACCAGAGTGTACCGTCATATGCATTGCATTGCACTCATGCATGGTTCTTCATCTGTTATACCTGGATGGCTCGGGCTGCACACCGTAGTGGGTACTAGAGTGTACCGTTATATGCATTGCATTGCACTCATGCATTTGTTCCTTATATGCATTATCTGCCATAATAATTATGTGCTCTTATTTCATTGATTGGTTGCTTCATACTGTTCTGACCCTGAGGGGCTGATACTGTTCTGAGATACTGATACTGAGCTTGAGGGGCAGATTTCTACTTGTTGTTTTGATATTGAGCCCTAGGGGCAGATTTCTACTTGTCATTTTACTGCCAAATTACCTATTTTACTAGGTTAAAGGAAATTTCGCATGATATTTCACTAAATTATTATTTTAAATGATTTTACTGCTTAAGATAGCGTTATTTGTGCCTTTATGAGATTTCATGCTTTCAGTCATTATTTATTTTTATTACTCACTGGGTCGGAGTACTCACATTATTCCCTGCACCATGTGTGCAGATACAGGCAGAGCTGAGTTCGCTCCTGAGCGCTGAGTCTTTCCAGACCAGGCGGTGACTAGGAGTAACGAGGTAGCTGTTGACGTCCGCAACCCTGTTTTTCTCCCTTATCTTCTGCTATTTATGATATCTTCAAACTTTGTTCCTGATCTCAGACTTTGTAGAATTTAAGTAAACTCTGTAGTAGCACATGACTTGTGACACCCCGATTTCGGGCTGTGTCAGGATGGTTCCCTGTTTTATCATTTTTCTTCCGCACTTATGATAATGTTATTAATATTTTTGTCTTATTCATGTTAAGAAACTGTTAAAAGAGGTGATGTTGTTCTGTTGGCTGGCCTTGTCTTCACTAGAGGTGCCATCATGACCGGGTTCGGGAATTGGGTCGTGACACCTAGGGTTTTAGCAAAATTAAGATTTAGGCATGAAATTTGTAATGAAATGAACTAGAAATCATATATTTGTGATCCTTAGGTGATAGAGAACAACTTCCTTTAAAAAATCTCAAAATCCGGGCACGTGGGCCCGAGGTCGAAATTTAGGAAACTTGTGGGAAAGGTTGGGAAATCACTTACATAGTTAGAATTCAACCTTGTAAGCCTTTATTGACTAGTTATTGCTTTATTTTAATTAGTTTGTGCTCGTTCGGCTTCGAATTGAGGGTTTGGGCTTGTTCTTGTTATTGGAAGAGCGCTTCGGAGCGAGGTAAGTCTCCTTTCTAACCTTGTAAGAGGGAATTGTCCCCATAGGATTATAAATGAGTAATTGTTGTTAAATATGAGGGCTACGTACGTACTAGGTGACGAGAGTCCGTGCGTAGCTACTATAATGATAATTGTTTGGGTAGTTTAGGATCCACATCATGTCTAATTGGGGAATATTTCTTATTTTAAATTGCCAATATGATCATTTATGATTTGCTAGAGACTTGAGGAAATGAAAAGTGAACATATGAGCTTGTTGAGCCTTGGTAGGAATTTCCTTGTATATAATTGAGCCTTACGTGCATTCTTGATATTTTTCTTGATGATTATGGATCGGGCCGATTGCCTCGGTGAGAATTGATGCATCTATAGTTTGGGCCGCTTGACCCTCGGTAGTGCACAATTTATTTTCTGTTGGAGTGGGCCGTCGACCTCGGCATGATTGCACATGATTTATATGCTTACGTTTGGACATGACATGATCACTTGTTTAATGTGAAAAAGGGAAAAATGGTAATTGAATTATAGTCAAGAACATGAATATGACTTATCTTTTAAACTTGTATTATTGGAGATCCTTATGTTGTATATCTCACATTATTATCATATTATCTTGACCTTAGTAAGTATCAAGTCGACCTCTCGCCTATACTTCTTCGAGATTAGACGGGATACTTACTAGGTACATGTTGTTTATGTACTCATGCTACGCTTCTGTGCTTAAATGTATAGGATCTGAGACAGGTGGATCTGGGCATCATTCTGGTGCGTATCAGTGAGCACGTCTGGGACTTCTACGGTGAGCTGCTTTCCTTTCATGCCAATTCGCAACCGAAGGAGTCTTTCTTTGTATTTTTGTTTCTGTCTATCCTGATTCAGACAATAGGATAGTATATTATTCTTTGTGTATATTCTACTAGTTGCCCGTAGCTTGTGACACCAGGTTCTGGCACACACGTTTGTAGACATTCATTTATGGATTGTATAACTATTTTAACATAGTGTTATCACTCGTGGCTTTAGCTTTAACTTTGAAAAATCTGTTATACTTAGTTTTTGGAAAAAGGAAAATTATACTTCTGCGTTGGCTGGCCTAACAACAGTGTCGGGCGCCATCATGACCTATTATGGAAAATGGGTCGTGAAAATATGGTATCAGAGAATTGGGTTCAAGTAGGTCTCACAAGTCATTGGCAAACCTAATAGAGCCTTGTAGATCGGTACGGAGACGTGTGTATTTATATTCGAGAGGCTATAAGGTACTAGGAAAAACTAATCTTTATTCATTTCTATCGTGCAGTGGTCAGTGTGCTAAATTTCCCTCCTTTATTCTCTCACAGATGGTGAGAACTCATACCGCTGACGTTCCGGACCCGGTAGGAGCTGCTCCCCCCGTTGCTAGAGGCCAAGGTAGAGGCTGGGGGAGGGCACCAGCCCGTGGTAGATGACGCAGGCATCCCAGAGCTATTCCAGATGCACCACCAGCAGATCCTACGGGGGATCCCATTGTTGAGGAGCAGGGAGAGGTGCCCGAAGCTGTGCCTACTCCGGTGGATTTCATGACTGCACCGAGATTTCAGGAGGTCATGGGCCGTATGCTTTGGTTCATGGATACTATGACTCAGGCTGGTTTATTTCCAGCAGATCCAGCTACCTCACAGACAGAAGAGGGAGCACAGACCCCTACTGTACAGGCTCCAGGTCATACAGCCGCAGTTTATCATACTCAGGGTGCACTACCCGCGGAGGGGGTTCAGCCAATTGCTGCAGTGGAACCCTAGCCCAGGCTAGCTGTGGACGGCGATTCGTAGAAGTTATTAGACAGATGGACCAGGTTGCACCCTCCAGTCTTCGGGGGGTGAGCGTCATGAGGATGCCCAGGATTTCATCGACAGTTGCAGGGACAGACTGCATAACATGAGAATATTGGAGTCGCATGGAGTCGACTTCACTACTTTTTAGCTGGAGGGCAGGGCTCGTAGATGGTGGCAGTCTTATTTGCTTAGCAGGCCAGTTGGCGCTCCTCCCCTCACTTGGGGTCAGTTCACTTAGTTATTCCTTGACCGGTACTTTCCACCCTCTGAGAGGGAATAGCTGCATCATTAGTTTGAGCATCTGGAGTAGGGTCATATGTTAGTGACCGATTATGAGGCGAGGTTCTCTGAATTCTCGCCATGCACTCATGATACTCCCCACAGAGGCAGAAAGAGTATGGAGATTTGTTGCGGGGTTACATCCCACTATCCGGTTGGGTATGGCCCGTGTGGTAGAGATGGGCACTGGATATTAGCTAGTACTTGAGATTGCTCACAGGATTGAGGGTTACCGTTTGAGGGGTAGAGAGCAGATGCAGCAGGATAAGAGGGCCAGATTCTCAAGAGAGTTCAGAGGCACCCCAGCTTGGGCCAGAGGTCACTTTGGGAGGGGTCAGCCCAGTAGGCCCCTAGTTCCAGCACCACCACCTGCTCGGGGTGCTCCAGCGCGCTCCTATTTCAGCGCCATGCCAAAGAGTTCTTATCCCCCGCCAGCTATTCAGGGTTCATCCAGTGGGTATTCAGGTCCTCCGGAGTCTTCCGATTCTTATTTCAATGCTATGCCGAAGAGTTCTTACCGCTCGCCATCTATTCAGGCTTCTTCTAGTGGGTCTTCTGGTATTCAGGGTCAGCCGTCCGGATAGCAGGCCACCGCACTACATTATTTTGAGTGTGGGGACACAGGACAGATGAGGAGATACTGCCCCAGGCTTAGGGGCAAGGCAGTACAGCAGGGGCAGCAGCCCATGACTCCAGCACCAGCGGCCCAGCCACCTAGAGGTGGAGGGCAGACTGGTAGAGGCCGACCTAGAGGTGGAGGCCAGACAGGGAGAGGTCAGCCAGCTACTCCTCAGTCAGGAGGAGGCCAGACAGCCGGTGCTCCAGCTAGATTCTATGCTCTTCCAGCCATGCCAGATGCATTAGCTTCAGATGCCGTCATCACAGGTATTATTTTCGTTAACGGTAGAGATGCATCAGTATCATTTGATCCAGGGTCTACTTATTCATATGTATCATCTCTGTTTGCTCGTTTCCTGGCTATTTCTCCTGAGCCTTTGGGTGTTCCTATTCATGTGTCCACTCATGTGGGTGATTCTGTGGTTGTGGACCAATCTACCGGTCTTGTATGGTTACTTTATGTGGTTTTGAGACTAGAACAGATCTTCTGTTGCTCGATATGATCGATTTTGAGGTTATCCTGGGCATGGATTGGTTATCTCCATATCACGTCGTTCTAGATTGCCATGCCAAGATTGTTTCTCTAGTGATGCCAAGATTGTCGAGATTGGAGTGGAAGGGTTCCACAGTTGATACGCCTAGCAGGGTTATTTCTTTCCTGAAGGCTCAGCGCATGGTGGAGAAGGGGTGTTTGGCTTATTTAGCTTATGTGCGAGACACCACCGTAAATTCCCCGATGATTGATTCAGTGCCAGTAGTCCGAGAGTTCGCTGATGTTTTTTGTTCTGATCTTCTTGGAATGCCTCCAGATCGTGATATTGATTTCTGTATTGATTTGGTTCCAGGCACTCAACCTATATCTACCCCGCCGTACTGTATGGCTCCTAAGGAGCTGAAGGAGCTGAAGGAACAGTTGGAGGAGTTGTTAGAGAAAGGGTTTGTTAGGTCCAGTATATCGCCTTGGGGTGCACCAGTGCTATTTGTAAAGAAGAAGGATAGGACTATGCGGATGTGCATTGATTACCGCCAGTTGAAAAAAGTCACCATCAAGAACAAGTATCCATTGCCCCATATTGATGATTTGTTTGACCAGCTGCAGGGTGCTAGGGTGTTCTCTAAGATTAACTTGAGGTCAGGGTATCATCAGCTGAAGATTCGGGATTCAGATGTTCCGAAGACCACATTCAAGACTAGATATGGCCACTATGAGTTTCTGGTGATGACATTTGGCTTGACTAATGCTCCAGCGGCGTTTATGGATTTGATGGACAGGGTGTTCAGGCCTTATATTGATTCATTTGTTATCGTCTTCATTGACGACATCTTGATATACTCGCGTAGCTTGGGGGAGCACGAGCAGCATCTGAGAGTAGTGCTTCAGACCTTGCGAGAGCAGCAACTTTATGCTAAGTTCTCCAAGTGAAATTTTTAGCTGGAGTCAGTGGCATTCTTGGGGCATGTAGTGTCAGGGGAGGGTATTAAAGTGGATCCCAAGAAGATTGAGGCAGTTCAGAGTTGGCCACGTCCTACTTCGGTGATCGAGATCAGGAGTTTCCTGGGGTTGGCAGGTTATTACCGGCGATTTGTGCAGGTCTTTTCATCTATTGCATCACCTCTGACCAGATTGACCCAAAAGGGTGCCCCATTCTGTTTGCCCTACGATTGTCAGGAGAGCTTCCAGAAGCTCAAGACGGCCTTGACTACGACACCGGTTCTTGTATTGCCTTCCAGTTTAGGGATGTATACAGTGTATTATGATGCTTCTTGCATTGGCTTGGGATGTGTATTGATGCAGGAGGGACGAGTTATTGCATATGCTTCACGTTACCTGAAGGTTCATGAGAAGAATTACCTTGTGCATGATCTGGAGTTGGCGGCGATTGTTCATGCTTTCAAGATATGGAGGCATTATTTGTATGGGGTCTCACGTGAGGTTTACACCGACCATCGTAGCTTGCAGTATTTGTTCAAGTAGAGAGATCTTAATTTGAGGTAGCGCAGGTGGCTTGAGTTACTGAAGGATTATGACATTACCATTCTTTATCATCCAAGTAAAGCGAATATAGTCGCAGATGCCTTGAGCAGAAAGGCGGAGAGCATGGGTAGCTTGGCGTTCATTCTTGCCGAGATGAGACCATTAGCTTCGGATATCTAGTATTTAGCGAATAGACTTGTGAGATTAGACATTTTGGAGCCCAACCGAGTTCTAGCATGTGTGGTTGCTCAGTCTTCGTTATTGGGGCAGATTAAGGCCCGACAGTTCGATGATCCACATTTGGCAGTCCTCATAGAGACGGTACTTCAGGGAGGTGCCAAGGAGATTTCTATTGGCGAGGATGGTGTGTTATGACTTCAAGGCCGTGTATGTGTTCCTAATGTTGATGGCTTGAGGGAGAGGATCCTACAGAAGGCTTACAGTTCAAGGTACTCCATTCATCTGGGTGCCACGAAGATGTACTGCGACTTGAGGCAGCATTACTGGTGGCGGAGGATGAAGAAGGACATCACAGAGTATGCAGCTAAATGTTTGAATTTCTAGAAAGTCAAATATGAGCACCAGAGGCCAGGTGGCCTACTTCAGCGGATGCCCATTCAGGAATGGAAGTGGGAGCGCATCACCATGGATTTCGTGGTTGGGTTGCCGCAGACTTTGCGGAAGGTTGATTCAGTGTGGGTAATTGTGGATAGGTTGACCAAGTCGGCCCACTTCATTCCAGTGGCGACTACTTACTCAGCAGAGATATATGCTCAGATTTACATTCGGGAGATAGTTAGGTTGAACGGTGTGCCGGTTTCCATCATATCAGACAGAGGCCCTCAGTTCACTTCCCATTTCTGGAGAAGCTGTTTAGAGTGAGTTGGGGACCCGTGTAGAGCTTAGCCCGGCATTCCATCCTCAGACCGACGGGCAGTCGGAGCGGACAGTTCAGATTTTAAAGGATATGCTTAGAGCATGTGTGATTGACTTTGGAGGGCAGTGGGATCAGTTCTTACCCTTGGCAGAGTTTGCATATAATAACAGCTATCAGTCCAGCATAGAGATGGCCCCGTATGAGGCATTGTATGGTCGGCGTTGTCGTTCTCCTATCGGGTGGTTTGAGCCTGGTGAGGCTAAGTTACTTGGTACAGATTTGGTTCAGGATGCCTTGGATAAGGTAAAGTTGATTCAGGAGAGGCTCCACATAGCTCATTCCAGGCAGAAGAGTCCGCGTGATGTATCATTCATGATTGGCGAGAAGGTTCTCTTGAAAGTCTCGCCAATAAAGGGCATTATGAGGTTTGGGAAGAAGGGAAAGCTAAGCCCAAGGTTTATTGGTCCTTTTGAGGTATTGAGACAAGTTGGAGAGGTTGCCTATGAGCTTGCCTTACCTCCCAGTTTATCGGGAGTTCATCTAGTTTTCCATGTATCGATGCTTTAGAAGTATCATGCCGACCTATCACATGTGTTGGATTTCAGTACCATTCAGTTAGATGAGAGCTTGGGCTACGAGGAGCCAGCCACCATTATTGATTGACAGGATCGCCAGTTGAGGTACAAGAGGATTTCCGCGGTGAGGGTCCAGTGGAGGGGCCAACCGATTGAGGAGGCGACCTAGGACACCGAGGAGGACATGCGGAGCAGATAGCCCCACCTATTCCGCAGTCCAGGTACTTTTCTATGTCCGTTCGAGGACGAATATTTGTTTAAGAGGTGGAGAATGTAACGACCCGATTGGTCGTTTTGTATTTTAGAACCCCGTTCCCTTAAATAAAACTTCCCGCACTTGCTTTAACTAATTTATGACTTGCGGGGACGGGTGGTTCGGAAGTTGGAAGAGTTTTGAGTAAGAATAAGTCCAATTGCTTCTTTAAGTTTCTCTAAAAAGGCCAAGTTTGACTTCAGTCAACTTTCTTGGGAAACAGACCCAGATTCGTGATTTGACGATTCCGGAGGGTCCGTGGGAAAATAAGGGACCTGGGCGTATGACCGAAATCGAATTCCGAGGTCCCTAGCCCGAGTAATGAATTTTTCTATGAAATTGTTAAATTGAAGTTTTAAAGATTTACATAAACTAAGAAATCATTGTTTTCCTCGGTGCCGGTCTCAGATTTTGATTCCGAAACTTGGTACAGGTCTGAAGTATCAGTTAAGACCTACCCGTGAAATTTGGTGTCAATTCGATTATTTTAAGGGCGTTTTGACCTGTTGGAAGAAAATTAAGAACTTGAAGTTCAATGATTTGGTTCAATTGGTTTTGGGGTTCGATTCCTCGATTTACCATTGTTTTGAGTGTTTTGAGGGCTCGAGTAGGTTTGCCTCGTGATTTCAGACTTGTCGGTATGTTCGGACGGGGAACGGGAGCCCCGAGCATCTAACGAGCGAGGCTCGAGTGAAGTTGAAACTTGAAAAAGGCTGAACTTTGCTGCTTCTGTCATAACCGCATCTGCGATTCTTGGACCGCAGATGCGGCCTGTTAATCGCAAAAGCGTAAGGGGCCATGCCCAGGGGAAACCACAAAAGTGACCCAGTGACCGCAGAAACGGTCACGCTTAAGCGGACCCCAGACCACAGAAGCGGTCCACCTTCCCAGGCCCAGAACCGCAGAAGCGGTTGGGCTTCCGCAGAAGCGGACTCGTAGAAGCAAGATCCTGACTGCAGAAGCGGTCCAGGCTTCCTTGTCCATTTCCGCAAAAGTGGCCCATTTCTACAGAAGCGGACCCTGCAGAAGCGGGAATCCTTCCGCAGTAGCGGAAATAGCTGGGCAGAAGGGTTCATTTAATTCGAACACAAAGCCATTTTTATCATATCTCTTTCCACACTTGGGCTATTTTGGTGGTTCCAAAGAGAGGGTTTCCACATATTATTGCAAGGTAAGCAATCTTCCACCATTATGAGTTAAATTACATGAAAACTAGGTAGATTAAACACTAAAATTTGGTGAAAAATCAAGGGTTTGAGCTAGACCTAGGGTTTTAGCAAAATTAAGATTTAAGCATGAAACTTGTTATGAAATGAACTAGAAATCATTTATTTGTGATCCTTAGGTGATATAGAACAACTTCCTTCAAAAAATCTTGGAATCCGGGCACATGGGCCGGGGTCGAAATTTAGGAAACTTGTGGGAAGGGTTGGGAAATCACTTAGATAGTTAGAATTCAACCTTGTAACCCTTTATTCACTAGTTCTTGTTTTATTTTAATTAGTTTGTTCTCCTTCAGCTTCGAATTGAGGGTTTGGGCTTGTTCTTGTTATTGGAAGAGCGCTTCGGAGGGAGGTGAGTCTCCTTTCTAACATTGTAAGAAGGAATTGTCCCCATAGGATTATAAATGAGTAGTTGTTGTTAAACGCGGGGGCTACGTACGTACTAAGTGACGAGAGTCCGTGCGTAGCTACTATAATGATAATTGTTTGGGTAGATTAGGACCCACATCATGTCTAATTGGGGAATATTTCTTATTTTAAATTACCAATATGATCATTTATGATTTGCTAGAGACTTGAGGAAATGAAAAGTGAACATATGAGCTTGTTGAGCCTTGGTCGGAATTTCCTTGTATATAATTGAGCCTTATGTGCATTCTTGATATTTTTCTTGATGATTATGGATCGGGCCGATCGACTCGGTGAGAATAGATGCATCTATGGTTCGGGCTGCTCGACCCTCGGCAGTGCACAATTTATTTTCTGTTGGAGCGGGCCGTCGACCTCGGCATGATTGCACATGATTTATATGCTTGCATTTGGACATGACATGATCACTTGTTTTACATGAAAAAGGGAAAAATGGTAATTTAATTATGGTCAAGAACATGAATATGACTTATATTTTAAACTTGTATTATTGGAGATCCTTATGTTGTATATCTCACTTATTATCATATTATCTTGACCTTAGTAATTATCAAGTCGACCTCTCGTCTCTACTTCTTCGAGATTAGACAGGATACTTACTGGGTATATATTTTTTATGTACTCATGCTATGCTTATGTACTTAAATGTACAGGATCTGAGACAGGTGGGTCTGGGCATCATTCTGGTGCGTATCAGTGAGCACGTCTGGGACTTCTACGGTGAGCTGCTTTCCTTTCATGCCGATCCGCAGCCGAAGAAGTCTTTCTTTGTATTTTTGTTTCTGTCTATCCTGATTCAGACAGTAGGATAATATATTATTCTTTTGTGTATATTTTACTAGTTGCCTGTAGCTTGTGACACCAGGTTCTGGCACACACGTTAGACATTCATTTATGGATCGTATAACTATTTTAACACAGTGTTATCACTCGTGGCTTTAGCTTTAACTTTGAAAAATCTATTATACTTTGTTTTTGGAAAAAGGAAAATTAGAACTTAATTATACTTCCGCTTTGGCTGTCCTGACAACGGTGTGGGGCGCCATCATGACCTATTATGGAAAATGGGTCGTGACAGTGAGTCAAAACCAGAAGAAACCTTACCGTACCGGTGGCAATGGTCTAATGATATCCATCCCCCATTTTATGAATGACCATGGTGACAGAACTGAGTGTAGTGGCTCTTCTGGTTAATGTACCAACGGTGCGTTGGCTGACATTGATTACATTTTTAACATAAGCCTTGGCATATTGTTCCACATGGGATAATATTATCTTGCCCTTATTAATTTTAACACCAAGGAATCTGCGCCTGAGTGATTTTCGCAGATCCCTTTGTGGACCTCTCGCATAACATAGTTAGCTTCAGAAGCTCCCAAACATCGGGCCAATGGGCATTGGAAAGATTTTATGTACAATTGCCCTCCCTTAAAGCTGTATCGAGTTGCTTTAGTGCATAACGCCCGAGATGTCTTAGGATCTTCAGGGGATTTTCGGTGCTCAAGGAAATCAATGATCTCATTTCTCCAGTCCCAGACCAAATTAATCGCATTTACCTCATAATTGATATTTGCGTCCAGTATCGAGTGCATAACATGTACTATCGTACCGAAGACTTATCCCTTCATTTCCTTGGACGAACCTAAATTGGCTAGTGCAGCCGCTTCTGTATTATCCTTCCTCGGGATGTACGTAATCGACCATTCGCTGAACCGATCTACTAGATCTTGGACTTTCCCTACATATTATTGCATGCATACCTCTTTGGCTTCAAAGCTCCCTTATAACTTACTTATTACCAATTGAGAATCGCATTTGATTTCTATGACCTCGGAATTGAATCCCTAGGCCAACTCGAGTCCTGCAATTAAAGCTTCATACTCTGCTTCATTGTTAGTCTGAGGAACGGTTCTCATAGACTACCTTAGGTTTTCTCCCAAGGGTGAGGTTAGCACTATGACCAATCTGGACCCATTCACATTGGAAGCTCCATCATGAACAAGGTCCAGACTCCTGATGCCGACTCTGACACAATTACTGCTTCTTTCGTAGCTAAAGATAAAATTTTGGGACTGAACTTGGCCACAAAGTCCGCCAATTCTTGTGATTTAATTGTAGTCCTAGGTTTATATTCTATGTCAAATCACTCATTTTGACGGCCCACTTGGCCAGCCTACTGAAAAGTTCAGGCTGATGAAGAATATTCTACAACGAAAAAAGTGGTCACCATGGTTATCGGATGACACTGGAAGTAAGGCCTAAGCTTTCAAGCGGCGACTACAATAGCTAAGGCCAATTTTTCCAGATGTGGGTAGCAAATTTCTGCTCCCGTTTTACTAATGTAATAAATGGGTTATTGAAAACCTTTATCCTCACGGACTAAAATGGGACTTACCGCTACCTCTGAGACTGTAAGTAGATCAATAATTGTTCGCCTTCCTCCGGTTTTGACAGAAATGGAGGACTTCAACATACCTTTTCAAATCCCTCAAAGCTTGCTGACATTACGGAGTCCATTCGAAGTTCTTCTTCTTTTTGAGTAGTGAAAATAAATGACGGCATTTCTCCGAACACCTGGAAATGAATCTTCTCAAAGAGGCTAGTCTCTGTGTCAGCCTTTGGACCTCTTTTACGTTTGATAGCTGGTCCGGGATATCTTCGATGGATTTAATCTTGTCGAGTTTAACCTCGATCCCCCTTTTTGACACAAGGAATCCTAGGAACTTACCAGAACTGACCCCGAATGCATACTTCTCGAGGCTAAGCTTTGTGTTATGCTTCCTTAAGATGCCAAAGGTTTCTTGTAGGTGTTTGAGATGATCACATGTGTTCAAAAACTTAACCAACATATCATCTATATAAACCTCCATACTCTTCCCTGTTTGTTTCTCAAATATTTTGTTTACAATCCATCGGTAAGTGTCCCCGACATTTTTTAGCCCAAGTGGTAACGCATTATAATATTATGTGCCGAAATTCATTATGAACGAAGTTTTTGCTTGATCTTTTGGGTTCATCTTTGACAATATTGTTTCTAACCTCGGCCATAGGACCTTTTTTGTTTCTCACCGAGGTATGTTGGGATCCAGGCTTAGTTCGTGCATGACTACTTCTGGCGGGATACCTGCCATATCCGCATACGACCATGTAAAAAAAATTGACATTAAATTTAATAAATTCGATAAATGCAGAACTGAGCTCGGGGTGTACTCTTGTCCCCAAGTGGAACTTCCTCTCCAAGAACTTTTCTAACAATGCGACTTGTTCAAGTTATTCTGATATGGATTTTAGTGCATCCCTCTCTTTTAGTACCTGGAAATATCTTGATACCTGATAGGATTTCGACGACTCCTCCCCCTTGTTGACTTCGCTTGGCTCGGGAGAAGGAACCGCTTCCTGTAATTGTTATGCTGCATGCTCCTTCCTTTTGCTACTAGAAACTGATAGGATTCATCTCCCTTGCTGCCCGTTGGTCACCTTTTATTTGTTTAATTCCCTCGAGAGTTTGGAATTTCAGTAACTGATGATATGTCGATGGCACAACCTCTATCTCGTGCAACCACGGCCACCCCAGGATAATATTGTAGCCCATATCGCCGTCCACCACCTCGAAAAGGGTCGTTCTCATCACCCCATCGGCATTTGTGGGAAGTAGAATCTCTCCTCAGATTGTCACGCTTGCTAGGTTGAAGCAAATGAGGAGTATTATGTCCGAGATGATTCTTCCGGTGAGCTTGGATTGCTCAAACACTCTCAACTGAATGATATTGGTCGAACTTCCTGGGTCCATCAAAACACGTTTAATCCTAAAATCAAAGACATTTAAAGAAATTACCAATGCATCATTTTGCGACAACAATAGTTTATCCGTGTCTTCCTCCATAAAAGTAATGTCATCCTCAATGACTTCCCAGAGTCTCTTACTATGGGTTACGAATACCTTTATTTTTTTGCCACCAAAAATGTTACACCATTAATCTTGTTCCCAAAAAAATCATGTTTATCATCAAACGTGGGGGATCTTTTCTTGCTTTCGAATGTTGTGTATTATCACGCTTGTGGCCGTAGTTGTTTTTAGCCTGATCGCTTAAATTCTCCGCGATGGCCATTTTCAACAATGTTATCACCTACTCGCACAGATGCCAATAGTCACATGTTCGGTGACCGTTGGTTCCATGGTATTCACACCATAAATTAGGATCCCTTTGGCTGGGATCTGATTTTGTTGGCTTCGGAAATCATGCTTCTTTAATGTTCCTCATAGCCGACACTAGCTCCACTATGCTGGCATTAGAGTTCTATTCAAAAAGCCTGGTTAGGAAGAGTCCCGAAAACCTGATGTCTCCTTATCCAGTAATGACCTATTATTTTGACCGTAATTAGTTCTTTTATTGGCAGCAAATATATCCGTCGCCGAAAACTTCTACCACATCCTTCATTCAGGCAAAAATCGTCCCCATGAAGACTGTTGATATGCGTCGAAATCATCCTTTAATTTCTCTTTATTCTTCTCCCGATCTCGACCTTTGGTTGATGCCGTAAAGCCGAGCTGTTCATCTTCAATCCTTATCTTTGACTCATACCGGTTGTGGACATCTGCCCATGTTTTTTATTAGAACTTGTGTAGAATTTCATTCAATTTTCGGGAAGCATTGGATCTTCTCAGATTCAACCCTTTAGTAAATGCTTCTGCTGCTCATTCATTTGGCACGACCGGGAGCATCATTATTTCTTATTGGAATCAGGTCACGAAATCCCATAACTATTTAGACCCTCATTATGCAATCCCGAATATTTCGGCCTTTCGAGTCTTTACCTTTCTGTCCCTATCATTGGCCTTAATAAAATAATTCATGAGCATCTAGAAGGAATCTATGGAATGCTTGGGATAGAGTGAATACCATGCCAGTGCCCCCTTCGTATGGGTGTCTCCAAATTTCTTTAGTACGACTAACTCATCTCGTGGGGAGCCAAATCATTTCCCTTCATCGCCATTATATAGGTGGTGATATGCTCTTAAGGATCTAAAGTCCTATCATACTTTGGTACGTCTGGCATTTTGAACCTCTTTGGGATCAACTCTAGTGTCACGCTTGGTTTGAATGGTAGTTGGGTGTACTTATTTGAATCCGGTCCTATTTAATACTGGTGGTGCACCCAGAATTTTATCCATTCGGGCATTTATTTACTTCATGAACCACATGAGTTTAGTTTTAAAGGGATCGTTCCCATTGTTGTTATCGGATCAACTACCGTTCCCCCCGGCCCTGTTAAAGACGACTTTACCCTTTTGGGGTATTGTTGTCGACCCTTTGCGTTATTTGATTTGTGGGAGAACCGGGAGGAACTAGACCTCGTTTATTAGTGTTGTTGGAAGCAACCGACAATGCCTTCCTTAATTCCGTCATGACCTGATCCTGCCGCGAGAGATGGCCCATAATGGCCCTTTGTTGCTTCCTCAGGATCCTTACTGTTTCAATGACATGCTCGTATTCAGCATTATCAGGAGTTGTCTGTCAAACTTGTCATGGTTATTTCCCACCGTGAACCAGCGTGGCCTCATCCCCCTTGTTCCGGGTAACACTGATGGAATCTTCATGCTGCGAATGATTTCCTTGGGCCTCAACGTTGTGTGCGATATTGAAATCGTTATCTGCCATTTTTAATAATTTTTGCTAAGAATAAAGAATCAAATAAGTTAGTAATAGATGCATGGATGAATTCAATCACACAATTACCTATGTACCACGGTGGACGCCAAACTGTTTACCCATAAAATAGTATAGTTAAATTTATACGTGGTTTATAGATAAATACATCAATTTTATCCTAAAATGATAAATAAGTTAGACAAAAAATTAAGACATAGTATTGAAATCGAGATAGGACAATAGAGATCTTGAGCCCGGGAAAAGAGCTCCGGAGGTAGTAAGAGCAATATAAATACGCAGGAAAGTAAAATGCTATTTAGCTTTAAACAAAGTATATTGTATGTCTGTCAAAAAATTTATGTCCCTTACAATGATGGTAGAGCTCACTATTTATAGTTGCACATAGGGAACAAGGTCCTAGGTTTAAGGCCCTCTTAAACGAAAATCATTAGGGCCATTAAAGAATGTGTAACGGTATGCACTGAATGAAATATTCTTTGTAACAGACCATGCACTTATTTCTATAGAATATTCTTCATTATATACTACTTTGCGGTAAATATTTATTTTGACTTTATGAATATCATTCTCTCCAATAACAAGCAAAATTATTGCCTTCGGGCCCGACAGTCTTCTATCTTAAACTTCACGTGTGGCTTTCTCATGCGATCATAAAATATGAAGGCATTTTACCCTATACAGATAGCCCATATGCTTTTTGGTAGAATAACTTTATGTCATCGAGAAGTTGGTAAAGATGCCTTTTTTGGCAGAAAACTCTCTGACCCCCTTTGAAAAGTTTTTGACAATTGATTAGACGCACGTCTCTCTACATTTAATTCCCCAAACACGCATTATCCCACGATTCAGCACCATTCTTGTCGGTTATCAATGTAGTTATGGCCACGATTTTAGCTGCATATTCTTTTACTCATACGCATCAATCTTCTTCATTTGCACTTCATAATTTCCATACTCTCTTTATTCAACTCGTGTTTGTCTTCAACTTTCTCTAGCCTTCTTCTGTAGAGAAAACCTTTTACTCCCTTTTGATTAAAATGGTTTCTTCTTCCAAAAACCCTAGTTTCTTAAAGAAAAAAGGTAAATCTGATGATGCTGCTCCTCCTATGGTGTGCACCATCATTACAAGTAGCCATGTCATAACCAAAGACTTCGAAGAGTAGTACCCTTCCGCCAATCCCTGCCCGCGGGCTGTTGGAGTGTATCCTTATTCTATCTGTCCTTCCAACATTCATATTGTGAAGGAAGACTACCTCTACCAAGACTTATACATCATCGCCCCCAACCTGGCGGAGCGGATAACTTTACCCAACAAGGGTTTCACGTATTTTTATATGTATCCTTTCACTTTTGGGCAATTTTTTTGAGTGGGAGTTTGACTCTATTATCGTGGAGTTATGCATCCCTAACCGGGTATGCCTACCACAAGTAAGTCCTTATGTGCAGAGGACTGTTTCTTGTCTTCGACGTCTCTGCTAGGAGACGAGAGATGAGCTAACCTTGGATCGATTAATGATAACTTTCAGCAAATGTGTCAACCATGCTCTACTAACCAACATGGATGATGACAAAGACCGTGGGTGGATGGGATAGTTTGTTGTAGTTGCCATAGAGATATCATTCTGACCACGGCTTTATCCTTTTCTGAATTGTGGAACCATACTCGTAAGTTCATTGTTTGTCTCTTCTAGCTAAAGATCAACCCAGTATGTGGAAAGAACTAGCCCTTAAATATGGGTGGAAGCCCAAAAATCATGGTAGGTTGAACTCATCTTATTTTTCCATTCGTATAAGAAAGGTGATTAACCTTCTACTCTTGTTGAATTTAGATCTATCCTAAGGCTCAATTGTCGTCCCCTAATAAGACATTCTGGCTAATCCTATTGACGCGACGAGGCTGCTGTATGAGGCTTTTACCCAAAAAGGTTTCTCCGGGCCTGCTTCTGGTACAAGTGCTTTTTCTCGGAGTCCTTGGCCAGAGAACAAGCAACAAAAAGGGAGATGTTCATGGGCGCCCGGTGTAAAAAATAAAAAGGAAAATAGTGTCGCGCCCGAGACATCTTTGTATTTTGTGGTGATGAGCACTACGCCTGAGCCGGTCATAAACACCATAGTGATCGATAATGATAGAGGAGACAGTGATAAGGGGGATTCTCTACACAGAAGACGACGACCTTCATAAACTAGATAGAATGCTCAATATGTTGAGTTATGTACACCAACTGAGGATGATGCCTCGGCTCTCTAGGGGGAGTATGATATGGTGGAAAATTCTAAATCATGTTTCTGAGCCCCAATCGTCGTGCCCGGTACTGCAAGGTTGAGTATCGGGTCCCTTCCGTCTTCGATTGATGAGCAACTAATAACCAGAACCATGTTCGTTAGAGCCGATTCTCAGCCTACAATGCCATCAACTTCATCTTCTTTTTTACCAACTCTACCTTCGCCACCAGCAACTGCTACATCATCTCCATCGGCCGCATTTTCCCGAGAAGAGAATGTTCCTCTTCCCCAACCCTTGGTTTATGGGAGTTTGGGAAAAAATTATGCTTCCCCCTTTGAAGATCCCCAAAGAAGGAGGAGCGTCACCCTTTTGGTCTCTACCGGATGCCATATGTTATCCCAGCCAGTGGAACTTTCTAATTAACTAGAACCTTTGGCTTCAGAAAAATATATAGATGAAATAGAAACTCTATCGTGAAAGTGTTTGTTGAAAAATGCCATGCACAACGCATCGATGATATGGCCTTTGTTTCCTCTATTGTTTCATCTGTCTTTGTTATGGCAGGGTTTTGAGTTTGCATTTTGTTTTGCAGGCCAACTTCAATTTTTCTAAGGGCTTTCAAAGGCTGATTCGTGATAAGGAGGAACTTACCTCCGAGCAGGATCAAATTTTAGCCGAGCGAGAATAGACTTGATGGGTTTTCAATATCTTAGCCTTATACGTCGTATGTTTTGATGATCTAACAAACTTGTTGTGAAGAACCAGATAGATAACCTGGCCCACAGGATATACATCTCATGCAAACTCATCAAGTCTAAAAATTAAAAAATAGATGAATGACCATAGGGAGGAACACAACAGGGACCTGATGACCTGGTCCCATAGAGTTCTCCGACACAAGCAGTTCAGTGACTGTACGTAATCTATATACAGAGGAACACAACAAGGACCTGCTCCTTTAGGGTTCTCTGATAAAAGTACAAGTCGAGCACACAACTGGAACGTGGCTGAAGAAAGTGACCATCCAGCAACTGTCACAGAAGAGGAACATAACTAGAACCTGGTCTGATGGTGTGTCCTGAAAGAAATACAAAGTCCACTATCTAGTTGGAACGCAACTGCCCAGAAGTGGCTGTGAAGATAGTACAACAGTCACTTCTCATTAGGAAGAAGCGTACGCCAAAAGTTGACATCACTATCCATTATGCTATCTTTTGTGATAAAACAACCTGATGCAAGATATACCAGTCTTTGTGCATTCAGTGATATTCTCTCCAAAAAAAAAGCATTCATCCGGCATTAAAGTCACTGGTGTGTCAAGAACAAGAAGACAACTCCACTAAAGATCAATTTCTAAATGAGTTTATGTACATCCATAGTTGAGTTGTAATCTTGTTATTTGTTGTAATTCCTAGTTTACTTTCTTAGAAGCGTTATCTTAGGAACAAATCAAATTCATAAACTTCTGTTTTTATGTTGTGACTAGGGATAGTCATAAGTTAAATCCTTTGTAACTAGGAGATTTATAGAGTGGCATCTGGTGGTGCATCACAAGTTAGTGTAAAGTCTTTGCAATAGGGTGTTTGCAAAGTGGCTTGTAATACATAGATTACAAGTTAGTAGAGTTTAAAGCCTATAAGAGTAGGTTGTGGTTTTTTGATCCCCTTGTGTGGAATTTTTCCATGTAAAAAATCTCTTGCCTTCTTTACATTCAATCTTTACTGCATTCTACATATCCTCTCATAGAGGACCAGGTACTCTATAGTTTGGTGGACTCATATAAACGAACAATTGGTATCAGAGCAGGTTTCTCCTATCAGGCTAACACCTAGTAAGGATCCTCAATGGCTGCTCCACCAAACTTTGAAGAAGGGCAATCAACTTATAGACCTCCCAGATTTAATGGCCAATATTACAATTGGTGGAAGATCAGGATGCATGATTTCATTATGGCTGAAGATTCAGAGCTGTGGGACATAATTTTTGATGGTCCACATGTTCCCATGAAGAAACTTGAAGAAACAGGACCATTGGTGCCCAAAGGGAGAGGATAGTACAACGATATTGATAGAAAAGCTGTAAAAAAGAACTTTCGTGCCAAGAAAATCTTGATGTGTGGCATAGGACCTGATGAGTACAACAGAGTATCAGCTTGTGATACTGCCAAAGAAATATAGGAAGCTTTACAAACCGCACATGAAGGAACTACTCAGGTCAAACAATCCAAGATTTACATCCTCACCACTGAATATGAGCTCTTCAGGATGAAGGATGATGAGTCCATACAAGATATGCACACCAGATTCACCTCTATTATAAATGAGCGTCACTCACTTGGAGATGTCATTCCCAGAAACAAGCTTGTAAGGAAAATTCTCAGTGTTCTACTTGGGCCTTGGGAAAGTAAAGTAAATGGCATCACTGAAGCTAAAGATCTATAGACTCTGACCATGGATGAGTTGATTGGAAATTTGAAAACATACGAGATGAAAATAAAGAAAGACAGTGAAAGAAGAGAGCCTCAGAAGGAAAAGAATCTGGTGCTTAAGGCTGAAAGTAGTGATTCAAGTGATGAAAATAGTGACATGGCCTATCTTACTAAGAGATTTCAAAAACTGATTCAAAGAAATGGTGGCATACCAAAGTGGGGCAGTTCAAGTAACACAAGGAACAACGTCTCTGTCACAGATGTGGAAAGTTAGCGCATTTCATCAAAGGCTGCCCACTCGCAAAACAAGAGCAGTACAAGCAAAATCCTGACAAAGCAGTAAAAAGGAACTTGGTTCAAGAGAAAAGATTTAATCGAAAAAGTTCTACCGCCAATATCGTTAAGCAGGCTGTTGCTGCATGGGGAGGCTCCTCGAGTGAATCCGAAAGGGAATCAGATGTAGAAAATAGTTCCATGATGGCAGTAGAAACTGAAGCAACGAAGTACGATTCGCTGTTCGCGCTGATGGATCAGTCAGATGATAATGATGAATAAGATGAAGATGATGAGGTAAACTTTAGAGATGTTCAGAGAAATCTGAAATCCTATTCTTCTAAGATGCTAAAGTCTTTATCAAATGTCCTACTTTATGCCTAATATAGTCTTGTAAATGATAAGGAGATCCTGACCATAGAACTAGGAGAGGCCGAACAATCTAGAGACGATCTAGTGGTCTGTATAGTAGACTTAAATAAGACAATAGCTAATCTTGAACAAGAGAAGGAAGCCTTGATTGAAAGAATAACTAGTGTGAAAAATGAGAGAGATGATCTGATGTTAGTAGTTGTTGATCTAAAAGAAATAATAGAAGGCCTTAATAATGAGAAACACACTTTAGAAGAAAGAGTTGCATCTACTAAAGAGGAAAGGGATGAACTGTTGGTAATATGCACTGATCTAGAGGAAACCATTGAGGGACTAAATAGAGAACATAGGAATGTTACTCTTGAGAAAGGGAAAAAAAGTAGACAGTGAGTCACACATCTTGCTTGAAAATGAGTTAAATGTTGTAAAAACTAGTCTCTGCAGTGAACTCGAGAGGAATCAGCAACTTCAAGCTGAGTTGAAGAAAGTAAGAAATGATCTTGAGAAATCCCTGAAGTGGACCTGGTCCTCAGATGCCGTCACTGCCATGTATCTCAACAATAGTGGGAACAAGCAGGGCATCGGGTTTTAAAGGGAGAAAACTCACTACAACCCGCACAACAAGTATGTCACTATACCTGATAACTGGCTATGTACCCACTGTGGGAACAATGGGCATTTTAAAGAAAATTGCCATGCCAGGGTTCAGTCTGCTCAGAAGAACAAAGTGTTTACTTATAGAGTGATTACTATCAAAGGACCAGGTACCACTCATAAAAAGCAGATACTGCCTACGTGGATTAGGAAATCCCTCATTCATCCTTTTTATAGTAATAAGGGACCCAAACTAGTTTGGGTTCCTAAATCTAACCCTTGATGTGCATGAGCAGGGAACAGTGAAAGGAAGCGGACTGAGATGGACTATGGACAATGGAAGCTTAAAACACGCAGATGAAAACATCATGAATTTCTTCTCACTGAAAGCCCTGTAAGAAGGGAATGTATCCTTGAGAAGGAAGTAAAATGGTACATTCTCGATGAATGAAAAGGCAGAGAGGTTCCTTTGGCACTCGAGTGGGAACGAGCACTATGTGAATGGCCTAAAAAGTGTAGTCACCAATCGGATAACTTGTCAAGTAGTTTCAGTGGACAAAGGAAACAAAAACAGTCACTCTTGCTAATCATTAATCTCTATAACATGGCGGTATGAGATGATGAAGTCGCAACCATGGCATGAAGGATTGGTATATGCAAACTTCTCACCCCAAAATAAATTAACTCAGCCGGACCTGGTCCGTGGTCTGCCAAACTCAAGTATCACCTAGATATGAGTTCACAAAAATGATGGAGGAGGGGAAAAAGGGATCATGCACAATTTCTCAACACCAAGGACTCTACATCAAAATGGCATAGCTAAAAGAAAGAATGAAACTGGAAAATGCTGCATGGATAGTGCTTATTGCTTATGGAATCACCAAGAAATTCTGGGCAAATGGAATGAATACTGCTCTCTACCTGTGTCGGACCAGGTCCCTCTTAAATCAAAACTCACTAGGAGCTGCCAATTGGAAGAAAATGCCTTGTTCTTGACAACAGGAAGGATAAGCTTGGGAAGCTCAATGCAAAAAGACGAGCGAAGGAATCCTTCTGGGGAACAATCCACAAAACAAGGCCACAAGGTATCCAACAAAAGGGAGCACTAAATGGCAAGAGATGCTCATGGGGTATTCAATAAGACACTCTCCCTTACCAAGAAAGAAACAGTGTGGGTCAATATGAAGAAGGGATTGATCGGTGCAAAGCATTGCAGAACAGAAGACCAAACTCTAGATATCTACATCAAAGCCTCCAGTAGAGAATATTCCGGATAAATCAAGGTAAAGATGGGGTCACAAGAATCTAATGAAGAACTTGATCCTCCATCTGTTGGATGAGTAAGAACACCGTCAGGTAAAGGTAGCTAAAGTGTTTTCTGACCAAGCCTAACTCACATCAATACCGTTGTAGGTAAACACGCATGACGATCATAGAAGCTAAAGGTTTAACTATGAACTGCGAGAGGTGAGCTGCTAAAATTTTGTTCAAAAGATTTCACCGACATCAGGTTCTTGTATATCAAGTTAGTAGTAATGTGCATATTCTGCATGCCCCCTCAAAACAAAAAAAGTGTGTGTTTAGCAAAATTAATTCAAATGCCACATTATCCGACTTTTCAACGTCTGTATGTCATGTCTTGTCTTTCAAATCCTCTTGTGCCCTTTACACGGTAACAATTTCCTACAAAACCTACTGCCATTTTTAGGACTATTCAGAACCTGTTTCTTTCTCCTCTCATCATTAGCCCCTCTTCCAATAAAACTTTTTTCCCTCTTACGACAAGTCATGATCCTTCTTATCTATTGTATAGCTAGGATGTTCTCTTCATCTCTCTCTTTCTCTATCTACTCGTCCACCAAGTACACATTTAATGGTGATCGAACAATCATCTCATTCTACCACCTTTAGCACTGCTCCCACTTCATCATTTTCCTTGAAATCATCCCAAAGCGTCACTATTTCACGCCTTCTACCACCTTACCCACTCCTGGTTTCTCCTCCACTCCGACTGTCTTCCCATTTCTGTTAAACCCTGTTTGCCATTATTTATAGAACCCTATGTCTAGTCAATCCTATGATCTCATCAAAGAACACACAGAAGGTTTTACTCCTCAAGCGTCAGAAGCCACTGAGGATGATCCTGACCAGTACATAAACTCCTCCATGTTGAACTTAGTGACTCGTAATGAGTCACCAAAAAAAGAAGCAGCTCATAACATCATGGCTATAGCTGGTAAAAGTCTGATGAATGAAGGAGCTTATCTCTCGTCTATGTATCAGGGGGAAGAAATTTCACTCCTAGGAAATGCAAGAATCACAGAACTCCCCGAGTCCTTGGCTCATGATATATTCCCAGAAAAGCCTTCCGATGAACCCGTTTCTCTTCCATACAAGCTCACTCCTGCACCTCCTATTCACTCCAAGCTCTTAGAGTCTTCCTCCATATCACTCACTATCAGGTCACTATAGCAAGATAGCTCTGAGTCCTCATTTCATAAAAGTAAGAGGAGTGTCAAGACAAGGAAAAAGAGGAAAATGAATCCAAAAGATTTCATCAAGAGTGGGTCAGTAAAACAAATAGACAAAGATGCCTCGAAGGAACCTGGATTCTCAGTACAACAATCTATGGAAACTCAACAGTCTATGGAAAGTCCATCGATGAAACTGTTAAGAAATAGAAAGGGTCATCTGTGAAGTATAGTAGCAAGTCTAAATGAAGTTCAACCTAGCTAGTCGTGTTTGAGGACAATACTATAGGGATGGAAAGCTGGAAAGGAAAGTCTGCAGAAGGGTCTAGCAAACGAAAAAAGGAAACTGTTAAATAACCTGGTTCAATAAGGTCCATGACCTGTGATGGTGGTCGTTGGCAGCAGAGATTAAGAACTCAGAAGATGATGTGGGGACGTACATTTGATCCAGCAATTTCGGAGATGGCAGGCATGAGACAAATTCTGAAGATTGTAGAATTTCAACAATGGGAACACCTGTTTGAAGGAAGTATGCCTCTGGTATATGAAGATGTAGTACAAACCTTCTACGCATCTTTTTTCACTGTTGAGGGGGATCACATCTGTGTGCTCGTAAATGGGGTAGATATTGTACTCGATGCTTCAACATTGGGAAAGGTTCTCAGAATTTCATGTAAAGGTATGTCCTCAGTTAATGGTATCTGTGGAGTAAAATTTTGGAGAGCGATCATGAAAGAGCAAGCTATTCAACAGGGGGAACAAGTGCATAAGAAAGTATTGCTTCCTGAGTACCAACTTCTCTTTGAACGGGTCAACAAAGTGCTTTACCCCGCTCTGAGAGGCGATCCATTACTACAAAATTGGATATGGTCCTAAAGAAAGCACTTGATGAGTTTGTCCTAATCAATCTGCCTGCAATCATGATAGACCATATGCAGAAGGAGGCAAATTTTAAGGGTGGAATCCTCACTCAAGTGTTCAGATTCTATAAGGTCCCCTTGGGGAATCCTAGAGTGGGCACATGCAAACAGTCCTTCTCTAAGACCACTGTAAATGAATGTGAATGTATAGAAAGAGTTTGGTGGAAGCATCTTGATCATTTCTCAGCTGATTAATGCTTAAAATGTAGCTTCTGAGGAAATAAGAAGGCTGAGGGCTCAAAATGCCATTCTGGAAACTCAGCTCAGTCAAACAGTTAAAGGACCTGATTCTGTAAATGAGGAGGTTACACGACTGACAAAAGAATATAAGAGACTTCAGGCTCAATTACTTGAAGAATAACTATCTGCAAATGCTAGACTGGACCTGGTTCTCAAAACCATCACAGCCTCTTCCTTCAAGCCTTGTTCCTTTAGTGTCTCGTAGGATCCTCTTTGTGTCCAACTATTTTTGCTCCAACATCCTGTGGCTGCTGTTTTACTTTTGTTTGCCTGTTTTTTTTGTGATGGTATGTTGAACTTAACCATTACTGCTCCTGAATTGCTCGGTCCAATGTAAACATTAATAAAATAGCTTCCCTTTTGTTGCTTGTACAATACTGTATTCCTCTGGCTTTTCTTTTCTGTCATGTTGTGTGCACATATATGAAATGAGCTAGCCGTGTTAGACTTATTTATGCTTATTACCTACTTGTGCTCTTCTTACTTTGTGCTCTTCTTATTACCTATTCTTTTTAATGATGCCAAAAGGGGGAAAAATGTGAAGGTAAGGGAAAATCAAGTCTGAGATTAAGGGGGAACTATCAACTCTGCAATTACGAGAAAATCACAAAGAGGGAGATCTGAGATTAAGGGGTAACTTCATGTAGTTCTAGCATCTCATCTAGTTATTTCTACTCTAAACAAATACTGTCCATGCCTAAGTTTGTCATCATAAAAAAGGGGGAAATTGATGGGTTTTCAATATCTTAGCCTTATGCGTCTTATGTTTTGATGATCTAACAAACTTGTTGTGAAGAACCAGATACAGAACCTGGCCCACAAGATATACATCTCATGTGAACTAGTCAAGTCTAAAAATCAGCAAATAGTGGCTGTGCAGATAGTAGAACAGTCACTTTTCATTGGGAAGAATCATACACCAAGAGTTGACATCACTATCCATTGTGCTATCGTTTATGATAAAACAACCTGGTGTAAGACATACCAGTCTTATGCATTCAGTGATATTCTCTAAAAAAAAAAAGCATTCATCCGTCATTGAAGTCACTGGTGTGTCAAGAACAAGAGTACAACTCCACTAAGGATCAGTTTCTAAATGTGTTTATGTACATCCATAGTTGAGTTGTAATCTTGTTATTTGTCCGTCAATGTAATTTCCAATTTGCTTTCTTCGAAGTGTTATCTTAGGAATAAATCAAATTCGTAAACTTCTGAGTTTATGTTGTGACTAGGGATAGTCATAAGTTAAATACTTTGTAACTAGGAGAGTTATAGAGTTGCTTGTGGTGGTGCATCACAAGTTAGTTCAAAGTCCTTGCAATAGGGTGTTTGCAAAGTGACTTGTAATAGGTAGATTATAAGTTAGTAGAGTTTAAAGCCTATAAGAGTAGGTCGTGATTTTTTGATCCCCTTGTGTGGAATTTTTTCATGTAGCAAATCTCTTGCCTTCTTTACATTCATTCTTTACTGCCTTATACGTATCATCTCATAAAGGACCAGGTACTCTATAGTTTGGTGGACTCATATAAACTAACAAGATTGTTGCTCGCCTTCCAGAACTGGAAGCACGAGCTACTAAGGTCGTTGAGTTGGAGGCTCGGTTGCAACAAATTGAGCAAGAAGTAGTGACCCATAGCCAGGAGGTTGCATCGTTAAGGGCACAATTCGAAGAAACTAAGGCCACGTGGGTTAAAGTCCATAATGTTGTTATTGTTGCATCCAATCATGACGCTACCTCTGTAGAAGATTGAATAGTTTGGAGGCAGCCTTAAACTTCAAAACTTAAAAAATCACTGATGCCGAGGCAAAGTATGCCCGGCTGGAGGAGAAGCATAAGAGGACCATCAAGCAGTCTCTGAGCCACCAGATCCATTGTCTGCGACCTTTATGTCAGTCTCCGAGCCACTAGATCCACGCGGGATAACCTTTTTGTCGAGGTTGAACGACTTAAAGAAGAACTCCAGTACCGAGTGAGTTCCCTCATTGTCGAAAAAAATATATGCTATGTATAGCATGAGGAGAAATACCTTGGAAAAGGCCGGTATTTGTTTTTACTTTCTCTTCCTCTGGGTTCCGAGATGCATTAGCTTAGTTTTTACTTTCTTTTCTTTCTCATACTTTTGTACTTGTACTGTTTGGCACGTTTATCATGAATAGAAGCATCTTTTCGTTCAAGTATTGTGCAAGTTTTTCTCTTTGTGTATTTTTTGTTTAAGTATTGCACAAGTTTTACCTTTTGCATTCTTTTTGTTTAAGTATTCTTGCAAGTTTTTCGCGCCAAGATATGTGAGGCTTGTGTGTATTTCCCCCAGTATTATTTGGATTTCGGGCATAAGTTCTTCCAAAATAAACCCTTTAACGTAAGGGTTTCGTAAGAGAGGACTCTCTTATGTTTACAGTGCTTTTGAAAAGGACATCACCTGTTTATTATGACACTAACATTTGACTACTTGTGTAACTTTCAAATGATAAAATCAATTCATCGTTCAGACAAGAAACAAGATTGAAATAAAATGACTTTACTTTATTCCTTCTATTTTTAAAAGTACATAAGCATTCGTTGTGATAAAAGAAAATGTCATTTCTTGTGGCTAACTTGTACAACTTATTTCTACAGGCTGGTCGCGCAGCTCCCGATCTTGACGATACAACTATGTTTCTAGGTTTCGTATACCAATCGATGTGGCAGTTATTGAGTTGTGGAGCACAAATTTCAACGTTATTTTGCGTAAAAAAGTAAAGCATCACATTAGTTCCTTTGGGTCTGTGTGA
>MU720473.1:6096-20898 GCA_026770625.1 Nicotiana glauca | reverse complement strand
CCAGCCGGTCCCGGGCTTAGCGGTCCCGGGCTTCGTGGGCTTCGTGGTTGTGCCCGGACCGTCGCGGGCTTTTAGGACCACTGGGCCCAGGACCGCTAGGACCGGCCCGCCAGGCCCGTTTAGACCGTTTAGACCGCGGGCCCGGTCCGGTCCCGGTCCCGGCCCAGCCCACCATACAGCCTTACATAGGAAAATACTTTTGAGAACATATTTTATGGTAATTTTTGCGAATATGGTGGGAGCTATTAGGAATGTGTATCGACGGATTTAAAAGTAGCTTCTAGCTTGTGTTTTTGGTTTTTAAGAGATGCAACGTTCATCTTCCGATATGCAAACAAGAAGAAAGCAATGAAAATATTTTATGAGGTTTGACGATGAATTGCTAAGGGGATGACAACCATATATATATATATATGTATATATATATATATATATATATATATATTTTATGAGGTTTGACGATGAATTGCTAAGGGGATGACAACCATATATATATATATATATATATGTATGTATATGTATGTATATATATATGTATATGTATATATATGTATGTATATATATATATGTATATGTATGTATATATAATGCGTGGGTCTCTTCAAGAAGCTGGTCCCCCAATGGTATGGCCTGGTGATCAATGAAGTTGGTTGAGTATCATGAAGTCTCGGGTTCAAATCTCAACTGAGACTAAAACACTAGGTGATTTCTTCTTATCTACTGATAATAGATGAATTGAACTATGATTAAGCCTCTAAAGAGCTACTTTCTTGCAGAGTTTTTATGGTAAAAGTGATAACAAAATGCTCTTATTAGTATTTTTCATGTTTTGCAAAAATACTCTTATTAGTTCTTTTCATGTTTTGCAGGTTACATACAATAAAAGAAGGCTATGGAGTACTTTTGGGATCAATTATGGAGGAAAAGAGGCCAATCGCACAATATCCGCCAAATGCACCATGTGAAATGCACAAACAAGAGCTAGAGATGAACTGCCGCGGTCCCAGCATAACCGCGGTCGGACCCCGGCGAGAAGCTATTTCAGATTCAGAGAGGTCATTTGGCCGCGGTCCTAGCGTGACCGTGGTAGGACCGCGGCAGGCGGCGGAAAGTTGAGGGAGTGAAGTGCAAATTCCTGAATTCTTAACCCAAAACCCTATTTAAATACTAGAACTCGCCCAAGGGAGGCATGTAATATTTTAGAGAGTACTTTGGCAAGAAAAACAAGTGTGAGAGATCACCCAAAACATCATTACTCTTATTCTTCTTTATTTTTCTTGCAATTTATGATCATGAATCTTTTAGTATTTTATTCCCCCATTGTCATGAGTAGCTAAAAACCTTAATCTAAGGTTTTGGTGGAACCCGTTGGGAATAACTTGGTTGTTCTATTAATATAATTGGATTTGGTTGTTAATCTCGAATTGTTCATCTATGTTTTGATTGTGGATTAGTTGAAAGGGCCCTCAATTATCCGTTCCTATTTATTATGTATCTTCTTGGAAGAGAGTGCATATTTAGGTGATTGTATGAACAACATCACTCCCGGAGTATAGACGAGAGTCATAACCGAGGGTTTAGGGGTTGGATTAGAGATAACGAAACCTCGGGTGCAATATAAGTGAATCGTATTGTGAAATTAGCTAGCGTAGCTTGAGAGAGTGCGTCTAGTAGATTGTCATAATTACTTGAGAGAGAATTATGATAGATAGAGAGCTCATGATTGTTAGAGACAATTAAATCGTGGTTATAAGACATATACAACCAAGGAAATTACCAACAGGGGAAACCATTGCTTTAGACTTTATTTCTACTGTTTACACATCAAGTTTAGTTAATTTTCAGTTATTACTTACTTTCAGTCTTTAGTTGTTAGAAAATCAACCTTTGTGAATCAGAAAGTTTGGGAAAACAGATTGCGTGAATTTAGTGAATCCGACAGTAGTAATTGATAGGTTAATTCTCTGCGGTTCGACTCTAGGCAATAATACTCGGATTATATTTGCAATGCCGGCATAGTCTTTTGCGAGACTCAGTTGAGCGTGATCAAATTTTGGCACTGTTGCCGGGGAATTAACGGTGTTATCAATTACAATTGGAAGAAATACAAAAATTTCAAGTGTAATCCGTTTTCTCTATACTAATTTTTTCGTTGAAATTCTAACGGTTGAAATCTTGTGAAAAGCAGGTGTATGCCTAGAAATTCATTGAGGACTGGAGAACTAATAGAAGGACTCTCAGACCCCGAGAAAATATTCAGGTCATTGAACCATGCCAACAAAGGACTTCAACAAACTCAACCAACACACCAACTCGAATTTGACATGGGTGACGTGAACAACGCCAACGGAAACAACAGGAATGAGCAAGTTAACTTAGAAGTCAGAGGAGTGGCACCTCTTGTGCTAGAGGCTGCACTTTATGACTGGGCACAACCTACAACTGACAATCTGGCCACTGCCATAGCTGTGCCTGCAATTCAAGCGGAGACATTCCAGATCACCAACAACATGCTGCATCTGCTGCAGAATAAAGGATTGTTCTCCGGGTCAAGCATTGAAGACCCACAACAACACTTGAAAAATTTTCTATCAATTTGCATGACCCAAAGGCAGCCTAATATGACTCCTGAAGCTATCAAGCTGCTCCTATTCCCATTCTCAGTAACCGAGGCAGCTCAGACTTGGTTAAATTTGCTCCCAATCAATTCTATTACCACTTGGGAGGAATTAGTCAAGCAGTTCCTGAACAAGTTCTATCCGCCTAACAAGACTGCACAGCATATTGATGACATATTACAGTATAGGCAGCATTCCACTGAGTCCTTGCAAGAAACTTGGGAGAGATTTAAAGGGATGTTTGTGAAGTGTCCTCATCATGGCATTCCAGACCAGATGCTCGGCTAGAGATTCTACATGGGTCTAGCTGACAACTTGAAAGCGAATGTGGATGCTTCAGTTGGAGGTGCATTCTTAAGCAAAACATTCACCGAGTGCAAAATTCTCCTCGATAAGATGTCACAAAATACGGGGTGGATGACTAGAGGTGCAACACTGGCACCCATAGTGCATTCTGTTCCACTGGATCCCAATAATTTGCAGGAAGAGAATATGGCCACACTCCTAACCCAGATGAGCTTACTGACAAAGAAGATTGATGAGATAGTTACAAAACAGCTGCACATTGTTGACACGACGAATAGAGGTCTATGTACACCGTGTATTAATCACTCCTATGTGTGTTCGTGGAGCGGAGAAGGTGAAAATCAAGGGGTCCGGGAAGATATGAATTATGTCAACAATTATGGGGGCCAGAGACAAAGAGTACAACAGTGGAGACTGTAGCAAAATCAGCAGTACAGGCCTAATATGCAGTAGCTTGTGGGTATGCACCCTCAAAACCAGTTAGTGCTAGTGCCTTATCAGAAATCACAGGGTTATCCACAGCAGAATCAGCAGCAACTGGTTTATCAACCACCCCCTCAACAGCAAGATAACAACATGGTGGAGATCAGGGGTATACTTCAACAACTCATTGGGACAAATAATAAAGTAAAGAAAAAATTGACAGTGCATGATTCAGCCATAAAGAATATTGAAACGCAACTGGGTCAGTTATCCATGGCATTGAACAACCGTCCTCCGGGTACTTTACCTGCAGACAAAATATAAACCCCAAGGAGCAAAATCCGAATCAGCTGATGGCAGTCAGTCTTAGGAATGGAGAGATTTAGTTAGAGAGCAGGAAATTGCATAGGCCAGCAAGAGTACTATACCAGCTACTCCAGTTCAATTAGAGGAAGAAGAACCAGCGGAACTCACTGAAGTAGTGGTTGAGCAGAGTCAAGAGGAAAAAGGCAAAGAAAAGGAGACCGAGCAAGTTGCAGAACAGGTGGCACCTCTTGTGCCAAAAAATCTTAACAAAGAGCAGCCAACAAGAAATGCATAAAGGGTGATCCCTGCACCCTTCCCTCAGACACTGGTCAAGCAAAAGAAGGCAGACCAATACAAAAAGTTCATGGAGATGCTGTGTCAAATCCAGTTGAATATTCCATTGATGGATGCCTTAAGGGAGATGCCTGGTTATGCCAAGATGATGAAAGATTTAATGTCAAAAAAGTTTGATTTTCAGGATCTATCCACCGTAACTCTGACACAGACCTGCAGCGCAGTGGTGGTAAAACTGATGGCCCAAAAGATGTCCGATCCAGGTAGCTTTACTATTCTATGCACCATTAGGAGTTATGCCTTTGCAAAGGCATTATGTGATTTGGGAGCCAGCATAAATTTGATGCCGCTGGCAGTATACACCAAATTGAGCATCGGTCGAGCCAAGCCGACTTCTACGCTAGTGCAGTTGGCTGATCGCACTGTGAAAAGGCCAACTGGTATTCTGGATGATGTGCTGGTGCAAGTGGGGAAGTTTATGTTCCCTGCAGACTTTGTGATTCTAGATTGTCAGGTGGATGAGGAGATACCCCTTATTTTGGGGAGACCATTTTTAGACACTGGGAGAGCACTGATAGACTGTGAGACTGGGGAACTTAAAATGATATTGAACGATGAAGAAGTCATATTCAATGTTCAGCAATCAATGAGGAGACCCAGCGAATATGCAAATTTCTCTTTAGTGGAAGCAGTGGATGTAATTCTGCAAGAAGATGATAGGGCCCTAACTGTGAGGGATCCATTGGAGGCATGCCTGACAAATTTAGAAGAAATGGATGGAGAGGGGTTAGCTGAATGGGTAATGGCATTAGAAGGCCGAGGGTTTTGGTCAAGGGAGCCTCAATTCGAGTCCCTTGAACTGGAGAAAAGGGTCACTCTTCCAGCCAAGCCATCAATAGAGGAACCACCCAAGCTGGAGCTGAAGTCGCTCCCAGACAACCTCAGGTATGCATTCCTAGGCCCTGATTCGACCTTGCATGTTATTATATCATCCTGTTTGGTAGATGTGCAGGTAGAGCAGCTTTTGCAGGTACTGAAGGATAACAAGACTGCCATTGGTTGGACCATGATAGCCATAAAGGGGATCAACCCAGCTTTCTGTATGCATAAGATTCTCCTGGAAGAAGGGCACAGACCTTCCAGGGAACATCAGTGAAGACTGAACCCTAACATGAAAGAGGTTGTAAAGAAAGAGGTGATCAAATGGTTAGATGTGGGAATCATCTTCCCTATCTCTGATAGTAATTAGGTCAGCCCTGTCCAGTGTGTCCCGATAAGGGGGGGTGGGGGGAATGACTGTTGTGAAAAATGACAACAATTAGTTGATCTCAACTCGTACAGTCACAGGGTGGCGAATCTGCATGGATTACCAGAAATTGAACACCGCCACCTGCAACAACCACTTTCCTTTGCCCTTCATTGACCAAATGTTGGACAGGTTGACTGGAAGATCGCACTTTTATTTTCTAGATGTATATTCGGGGTACAATCAGATATCAATAGCCCCCGAAGATAGAGAGAAAACATCCTTCACCTTTCTGTATGACATCTTTGCCTTTCGGAGAATGCCTTTTGGGCTTTGTAATGCACCAGTTACTTTTCAACGATGCATGCTAGCCATCTTCACAAATATGGTGGAGGATATTATGGAGGTCTTTATGGATGATTTCTCCGTGGTGGGAGTTTCATTCGAAGACTGTTTTCACAACTTAAGCAGAGTGCTCAAAAGATATGTGGAGACAAACTTGGTATTAAACTGGGAGAAGTGCCATTTTATGGTATAAGAAGGAATAGTCCTAGGACATCGAGTGTCCAGAAAAGGTATTGAGGTTGACCATGCTAAGGTTGACGTGATTGAGAAGTTACCACCGCCCACTTCAGTCAAGGCGGTCACGCCGGGTTCTACCAGCGTTTCATAAAAGACATTTCCAAAATTGCTAACCCATTATGCAAACTCCTTGAAAAGGATCAGCCCTTCGTGTTATCTAATGATTGCATGTTGGCATTTGAGCAACTGAAGAAGAAGTTGATAACTGCACCCATCATTATTGCGCCCCACTGGGAGCAACCATTTAAGCCCATGTGTGACGCAAAAGACCACGCTATAAGAGCAGTCTTAGGGTAGAGAAAAGATAAGCTGATGCACCCGATTTATTATGCAAGCAGAACGCTAAGCGGTGCATAACTCAACTATACTGTGACGGAGAAAGAGATATTGGCAGTCGTGTTTGCTTTTGACAAGTTCCGATCATATCTGATTGGTTCCAAGGTAATTGTGTATACTGACCATGCAGCTCTCAGGTACCTCATTAAGAAAAAGGAGTCTAAGCCGCGCCTGATTCGTTGGGTGCTGGTGTTGCAAGAATTCGACCTCGAAATTCGTGACCGTAAGGGCACTGAAAATCAAGTTACTGATGTATCACTACATGAAGGAGCTGAAAAATTAGTCGAGATCGAAGAGATTTTGGAAACCTTTCCAAACGAGCAGCTGCTCGCAGCCAATCTTGAGGACGTGCAATGGTATGAATATTTTGCAAACTACCTAGCCTGCGGTATTGTTCCCTATGACCTTTCACCTGTCCAAAATAAAAAGTTCTTTTGTGATTGCTGCATGTATTATTGGGATGAACCTGATTTGTTTCGAATATGTGTTGATAACATTATCCGGAGGTGTGTCCCCAAGATAGTACAATCTTCAATTTTGCAGGCTTGTCACACATCAGCATATGGAGGACATTTTGGAGTTGTCAGAACAACTGCGAAAGTGCTGGAGTCTGGATTCTTTTGGCCAACTATGTTTAGAGATGCACACCTCTGGGTAAAGGGCTATAATGAATGCCAGAGGACGGGAAACATTTCCCATCGCCATGAAATGCCAATGAAACCAATTCAAGAAGTAGAGGTGTTTGATGTTTGGGGGATTGACTTCATGGGTCCCTTCGTCAGCTAATTCGACAATAAAAACATACTTGTAGCGGTGCATTATGTGTCTAAATGGGTGGAAGCTGCAGCCTTTCCCACCAATGATGCACGAGTGGTGGTCGGATTTCTTAAAAAGTACATATTTACCCGGTTTGGGATACCAAGAGCGATCATTAGTGACGGAGGCACTCACTTTTGCAATAGAGCCTTCGAGAAATTACTTGCTAAGTATGATGTGCACCACAAGGAGGCTACTCCCTACCATCCCCAGACCAGTGGGCAAGTTGAGGTGTCAAACAGGGAGATTAAGAGTGTACTAACGAAGACTGTGAATGCCACCCGAACTGATTGGGCAAAGAAGCTAGATGACGCACTCTGGGCCTATAGAACAGCCTTCAAAACACCAATAGGTATGTCACCATACAAGTTGGTATTTGGGAAGGCCTGTCACCTACCTGTGGAGTTAGAACATCGTGCTTGGTGGGCACTGAAACAATTGAACATAGATCCTGAAGCAGCTGGACAAAATCGACTGACAGAGCTGCATAAGCTGGAAGAATTTTGACATCAAGCCTTTAAAAGCACGAGGCTTTACAAGGAACGAATGAAGAAAATGCATGACAAGCACATCATGGACAGAGACTTTAAACCCGGTGACATGGTACTAGTATAATTCACGGTTGAGTTTGTTTCCAGGTAAGTTAAAATGCCGATGGTCTGGGCCATTCAGAGTGGTGCAAATGTTTGCAAGTTGAGCTGTTGAGATTGAGTCGGAAGACGGGACAAACAAATTATCCGTCAATGGACAAAGGTTGAAACATTACCTTGGAATCGCCGCAGAAAAAGGGGATATAATGGTGACCAATTTAAAAGAACCCCAATACGAGAATGAGGAGTAAGAGCTCAACTACTTGCGTTGTGCCGAACATTAAATCAGGCACTACTTGGGAGGCAACCCACGAATTTTTTGTAAGTATAATAACTTCATATAAAAAAAACAAAAAAAACATTAGTATCGGAAACGCACCCAGACCGAGGTCCCAGCGTAACCGCGGCTGGACCGCGGTCAAACATATCCTCTGAACCTTGTCTACCACGGTCCCAGCGTAACCGCGGTAGGACCGCGGTCAAACACCTTATTTGAATCTGGTCTACCACGGTCCCAGCATAACCGCGGTAGGACCGCAGCAGCCCAGATCGGGCCCAGGTCAGGTAAGTTTCGAAAAAAAAAAATTTTGTTTTCTATTTTTTCTTCCCCCCCCCAATTCTTAATTAACCTTACTCTGCCCCCTCATATCCCACTCAAAACACATGAAAATCCCCACCCCTTCCCTATTTTCTCTTCTCTCTCTATTTCCCTCTTCATTATCTTCCTCACAACCCCAACCCTAAATCCCCAATCTCCCCCAACTTCCTTCTTCTTCAACTCACTCTATTCATCTCCAAGGTAAGTTTATTCTCTTCTCTTCTCTTTTCTTCACATAGATTAGTGTAATTTAGTTTTCACTAACCCTAGGTTGCGTTGTAGTGTAAAAATTTTATTTTTTCTTTGTTTTTCTCCATTATTTGCTTTTTATGGCCATGATTGATGCTTAGATGGTTGGGTTTTCATTGTGCTTAACTTGTGGGGGATTTGTAGTATGTTTGAAGGTCTAACAAACTTTTTTATTGTGAAGCTTGGTGGAGAGGCCTAAATGGCCGAAAATTAGGGGCGTGTTGTAGATTTTGGAGCACTTTGTGCTCTTCTTAATTGGTGGTGGTGGTGGCAGTTGACATATTTCACATGTGAGGGTTGTGTGGGGTATTAGTTGGTGGAATTGACAAACTGATCGTGGTGTAAGGTAGTAGTAGAGGTTGGCAAATTAGGGCAACTTACTAATTGGGTATCCTGGCATTGTTTGGCCAATGGAAACTATTTAGTGCCGTCAGATGGCGAAGTCTGAGTAACCATCTGAATGGCACATTTGAGGATGCATCTGATAGTTGCCCTGAATTGTTTGCAGGTACTATGGCCCGAAAAAGGCACAGAGGCTCGACAAGCACTTCTCACGGGCCAACATATGATGAAACCAGGTTCCAGTCTCAGGGGGCAGAGGTCGCATTTCATGCTAAGGCCACCAAAACCTTTATCCCTGAGATTGCAGTTGACCGGGCTGTCCTCCGTATGGAAAGTCCAGACATGTATGAGGAAATTCGACGGAGGGAGATGGAATTTTTGTTTGATGAGCCTGAGACGGCTAATTCGATGATAGTCCAGGAGTTCTATGTGAACTGCTCGGAACATTTGAGCCGGGAAGTGATTGTGCGGGGCAGGGTAGTGGATACCTCAATTTGGAAGATTCGCCAGGTGTTGCAGTTGCCCCAGTTTAATGGTGACATTGATCATTACCACGACGCTCAAGGGGTCTCTTGGGGCACTATGATTGCAACAATATGCGCAGATGGTCAACCAACCTGGATACAGGAAAACCTTACCCTCCACTCCAAGTCCTTCACACATGAAGCCAAGTGCTGGTTCACCATCATTTGCAGCCGGTTCTTGCCCACAAGCAACACGACAGATATGAACCACCTACGGGCTCTACTGGTTTGGTGCTTTGTCACCAAGCGAGACTTTGATGCGGCGCGACTTATTGGTTATGAAATGATACTCCGATCATCTCTGCAATCTAAGGGGTTTTACTTTCCCTCATTGGTGATGAGATTGTGTCTGCTCAAGGGTGTCCCCACCAGTCCTACAGATGGAGCCTTGCCCGCGAAAACACCATTTAGAACTTCTAGGATCACAGTAGGCAGAGATACAGCCATGACCATTGAGATTGATGATGAGGATGACGCCCCAGCACCCATGGCACCCTACAGGAGATCCTTTGATGGAGCCGGATCCTCTCGGCGACCCCACACTGGGGCAGGATTCTCTAGATCACAGTCCACCCGGCCTATGTTGCGTTCTGTGGAGGAGGATCTGGAAGACCTTCGCACCTCAGTTGATGGCATACATGTGTGTATGGATGCTATGTCTCAGCGACAGGCGAAGTTTGAGAACCGTATGATGGCGTGGTTTTGTGCTTTGGGGAGAGCTTGTCATGTGGGCCCCAGCACCGTCTGCGACTCCGACTGATGCTCAGGGAAGTCTTCTTACCCTTCTACTCTTTATTTATGATATGACATGGGGACATGCCATTATTTTAAGTGTGGGGTGGGAGAATTGCTTTTGTGATGTATTGTAGTGTACATATACATTGAGTATGTTGTAGTTCTGTAGCTGTGTTGTTGTATATAATTGGATGTAATCACCTTACAAGTATCTGACTTGGCCTAACAACAGACACTTGTCGACGTGTCTCTTGAGGGTCAAAGTCGGATAAAAGAAAGGCTAAGGGACTCTTCTTGAGGACGGACCACTTGGACAGTACTATTAAGGGAAGTAGTCCACTTAGATTTTCATTATTTTTTTTTATTTTTAGGTAGTGTAGTAATTCCCCCTTGGTTTTTCTTTTGACCACGGTTCTTTTCCAAGGGCTTGGTTAGGTAGATTTTTTTCCTCTCCTTTGATACTTTTAGGACTCTGAAGACTCTCTTGGACTAGGATGGGTAAGGGTAAGAATGCAACCGTAATGTACACACCTGCTAATAACTAAACGGACTTGAGGGTGCGACGTCTAGGCTCGTTTGTAGACTCGTAAATTATGCCTTAATTGTGCACACCTTGTCTTGCTTGAATGCTCATGTGAGTGTGTTGACGAACTAATTTTGAATGAGTTACTTGCCAAGTGTGTGTGAGGAATTACTTGTATTTTGTGCTTGTATGCAATACCTAGAACTTGCCCGGTGTGTTTGCAAAGTGAAATAGAAGTTGTTTGGTCTTAGAGATGATTGAGGAATTTCTTTGTGTAACCAGTCTAACTATAAATCCACTTGTACGTATTACCATAGCTAACCCCTTTGAGCTTAAGCCTGATTCTTTGATAACCTTGTAATAACCTACATCCATGTGTGTAATAGCTTGACTGTTTGACCGTTTGCCTCCTAGAAGCAGTTAAATTGTTTAAGATCATGTAAAAGTCAAAGTGTGGGGTGAAGGGAGTTGGATAAGGAATTCAGGAAAATACTTGAATGGTGCAATGGTAGTTGAAAAAAATAAGAGAGAAAAATATGTATGGAAATATAGAAGAAGGACCTTGTAAATAGGTGGTCCTAAAATAGTGAATAGCAAGAAAAAGCCAGTTGCACCTAGAAAAGTGGGGGTAGCTTATGAAACAAGTGTGGAAGGATGACTAGGCTGAACATGAAAATCAGAATAAAGGAAGAATGTATTAAAAGTGCTTAGGGAGGTTAGTCATTTACCCAAATATATCATACCTGTCCCTTAGCCTATATTACAACCAAATAAAGACCTCTTGATTTTAGACTAAAACAACTCGATTAGTAGAGTAGTACACTAACGACAAGCTTATGGTATATATGTGTGGCACATAAATGTTCTTTGCTGAGAGTGAGTGAATTCTTTCTATCTATAGTTCCTTGTGCTTGATTTTATATGTGTGAAACTTCTCTCAGTTTAGTGATGTGAGGGCACGTGACTCAGGAAGAAAAAGCAAGTTTTCACCTCTGTTTAGAGTAACTAGATTAAGCATGTGTGTGGGATGGCATTAGAGTCTTCATCTGAGGTGTGGCTGTTGCATTGCTTAGGTTGTTCTTTCATAATGGCGGGTGTAACATAAAACTGGGTAATGCATCCAACGATTAGGCCTAGAAGTGTGGTTCAACTTGCTCTAGGATGAGCAAAGCTTTAAGTGTGGGGTGTTGATAATAGGTGAATTGAACTATGATTAAGCCTCAAAAGAGCCACTTTATTGTAGAGTTTTTATGGTAAAAGTGATAACAAAATGCTCTTATTAGTGCTTTTCATGTTTTACAGGTTACATACAATAAAAGAAGGCTATAAAGTACTTTTGGGATCAATTATGGAGGAAAAGAGGCCAATCGCATAATATCCGCCAAATGCACCATATGAAATGCACAAATAAGAGCTAGAGATGAACTGCCGCAGTCCCAGCGTAACCGCTGTCGGACCGCGGCGAGAAGCTATTTCAGATTCAGAGATGTCATTTGGCCGCGGTCTTAGCGTGACCGCGGTAGGACTATGGCAGACGGCGGAAAGTTGAGGGACTGAAGTGCAAATTCTGGAATTCTCAGACCAAAACCCTATTTAAATACTAGAACTCGCCCACGGGAGGCATGTAATATTTTAGAGAGTACTTTGGCAAGAAAAACAAGTGTGTGAGATCACCCAAAACATCATTACTCTTATTCTTCTTTATTTTTCTTGCAATTTATGATCATGAATCTTTTAATATTTTATTCCCCCATTGTCATGAGTAGCTAAAAACTTTAATCTAAGGTTTTGGTGGAACCCGTTGGGAATAACTTGGTTATTTTATTAATATAATTAGATTTGGTTGTTAATCTCTTATTGTTCATCTATGTTTTGATTGTGGATTAGTTGAAAGGGCCCTCAATTATCCGTTCCTATTTATTATGTATCTTCTTGAGAGAGAGTGCATATTTAGGTGATTGTATGAACAACATCACTCCCGGAGTATAGACGAGAGTCATAACCGAGGGTTTAGGGGTTGGATTAGAGATAACAAAACCCCGAGTGCAATCTAAGTGAACCGTATTGTGAAATTAGCTAGCGTAGCTTGAGAGAGTGCATCTAGTAGATTGTGATAATTACTTGAGAGAGAATTATGATAGATTGAGAGTTCATGATTGTTAGAGACAATTAAATCGTGGTTATAAGACATACACAACCAAGGAAATTACCAACAAGGGAAACCATTGCCTTAGACTTTATTTCTACTGTTTACACATCAAGTTTAGTTAATTTTCAGTTTTTACTTACTTTCGGTCTTTAGTTGTTAGAAAATCAACCTTTGTGAATCAGAAAGTTTGGGAAAACAGATTGCGTGAATTTAGTGAATCCGACAGTAGTAATTGATAGGTTAATTCTCTATGGTTCGACTTTGGACAGTAATACTCGGATTATATTTACAACGCCCGCGTAGTCTTTTACGAGACTCAGTTGAGCGTGATCATCTACTCAAGACTTTATGGATAGGTAAAATACCTGTTGTTGGCAGATATGCCATGGAATTAGTTGAGGTATATGCAAGATGGTACGAATAACTCGATCGTTAAAAAATATAGAATGGTTTTCTAGATGTAATATATGATGGTTTTTTCTAGATATAATATATGATACAAATGAATTGTGGATGGAGTTGCTGATGTTGGTGGTCGTAGACGATTGGAAGGTGGGGTACAACTCTGGATATTCCTAGCATTTTCCTTTCTTCAGAAGAGGTTAGTGAAAAGGATGATGGAATGAGGGGAGAGGAGTTACGGAGGAGAAAAGGATAAGACACGAGGGAAGGCTTTCTTGATGTTGTGTACATGGTGGACTAAAGGCTTAAAAAAATGTTTTGATCAGTAGCACACTTGCAAGTGCCTGCATGTCTTACATGTCACTTTTACATTCGTCGACCAGTGTGAGCTTCAACGGGATGTATGGTTGGACTCGACTAAAGGGATTGAAAGTTTCACTTTGTCAATATGAGGTCATTATGTCCTCAAATAAAATGGGAAAGTGAAAGACCTTAAGAGTTTCGACAAGGCACTTCAAGGGACATTTGTGACTAAGGAGCAAACATTATGGAATTAGGTGACCACCGAAAATATATGTCATAAAAGGGAGATGGATGACTTAACTCACATTACCATTCTACTACAGACTATGAATAACCAACATGGAGTAGGAAGACTTAATCATGATCATCATGTATAGAGTAGGGGATACAAGTAGGGTCAGTTTCTGAGGTCACATATAGTGTAGAGATAACGCAATGGTTATCTCTTTTCCAAACATATAGAAGGTCTCTAGCAAGAGAGAGATGATAATATTATATATCTAGAGGACATAAGAGGAGTGAGCTAACTGAACCTGTAGTTTATGGTGAATTATGCAATTGTTGAACACACGCTAGCTAGAACCTGTAAAAGTGCGAGGTTAGGAGAGATGGAATATTCTCAATAAAATATTGGCACTACTTCTAGGTGAGAGAAAAGTTATTCTTTTCACACTTAATCCATTTGAATAACCAACACAACTAGAAAAAACATGGATTTCTGCATGGTTTGCAACAAAGAGAGATATTGACAGCTAAGAACTTGAGAAAAAGAAAGATTACTTATGTTAGTCGGTGGTATATGTATAGATGCTCAGGTTAGGATGTGGATCATCCTCTTGGTTGTATTTTCAGGAGGCAACACAATTATAGGGGTGATGTTGAACTGGTTCAGGGTTCAGTGGACCATGTTGTTGTAAGTGAAGTTTCTACTGCATATTTCATAAATTAAGAAACTACTGTATAGCAGCCTTTAGATGAATGAAGAGACGATCTATCACATGGGATGCTGCCCATAGTCCCTATATGGGTTCGATGGATAGAGAGAAATGTGACGACCCAAAGTGTTATCAACGTATTTCTCTCTTTTTCCGTGCTTCCGAGGCCTTGGAAACCTTGCTTTTAGTTGCTTCAATTTGCGTGCACAGTCCGGGCACGAAGTCAGAAGATTTTTATGTTAAAATATGTGTATTCTGTGAAAAATTTGAAGATTTTGATATTAATATTGATATAGTTGACTTTGGTAAATATTTTGGGTAAACGGACCCGGATCTGTGATTTGATGGTCCCGGAGGATCCGTAGAAAAATATGGGACTCGGGCATATGCCCGGAGTCGAAATCCGAGGTCCAGAACCCGAGTAAAAGAATTTTTCTGTTAAATTGTTTTCTGGAATTATTAAGGAAAAATGGAAATGAAAATGAGCTAGAAAATATAGGTATAGGGCTCGTATTTTGGTTCCGA
>MU720472.1:17236-49665 GCA_026770625.1 Nicotiana glauca | reverse complement strand
CATACCCATGAATTACTTCCCTAATGACCCCATATGGCTAAGTATACAAATATGAGCTGAGGTGATGGAGCCTTTGCTCTTCGGATGAAGATTCAGGAACCTTCACTTGATTTTCTTCAATGATTTAGCCCGATCTTATGAAATAAATTGATGGGAGACTTTCCCTCTCTAAGAACCCTCTTCCTCTCTCTAGGAATGCTCAGAAGAATGTTCAAATGAGCTAGAACACCGGTTATATCGATATGGAAGTCGGGTTAAAAATTAGAAAATTGGAGCCCCGAGTCAACTATGCGGTCGCATTTGCAATCGCAAAGTAAACATGCGGTCCGCATAATGGACCGCAGAATGCTCCCCAAAAACTAAACATTCTGACTCGGTCTGCGGTAATAATGCAGTCCGCATTCATGTTCTGCGATCGCAAAATGCACCGCAGAACTGACCCTCGCACAAGTCAAAGGAAAATATGCGATGACTATGTGGTCCGCATTTCTATTATGCGACCGCATTTCGAACGCATTTCTGACTTCAATTATAACCAACATTCTGCCTCACTCTGCAGCAGATATGCGGTCCGCATTTCAATTATGCGACCGCATTTTGGACCGCATTTCTTGCATTTTTCTGGAAACTTATTCTTGACTTTTTAATGCATTATTCAATCCAAAAAGGTCCGCGCCTTTACTAATTTCTAACACACGATCCTAACTTGACACCACGGGATCCGGGTTTTTGAGTAGGGATTTCACGGGGCCTTACATCTTAGCCCCTTTTTGTGAGGAATTTCTATCATTTTATACCCCCAATTGCCTTCTTTTTAGTTTTCTACCTTCCAATATCCTATGGTTTGAATGANGTGTCTTCACTTGATTTTCTTCAATGTTTTAGCAAGGCTCAAGGGGAATTTGATGGGAGACACTTTCCACCTCTAAGACCCTCTCTCTCTCTAAAAGTCTCAGAAGATATGCTTGAAATGAGCTACAATATCGAATATATCGATAAGGAGGTCGGGTTAAAAATTAGAAAATTGGAGCCCCGAGTCAAATATGCGATCGCAGAGTAAACATGCGATCCGCATAATGGACCGCAAAATGCTCCCCATAAACTAAACATTCTAACTTAGTGTGCGGTAAGAATGCGGTCCGCATTCATATTCTGCGGTCGCAAAGTGCACCGCAGAACTGACCCTCGCAAAATTCAAAGGAAAGTATGCGACGACTATGCGGTCCGCATTTCAATTATGCGACCGCGTTTTGACCGCATAATTGACTTCAATTTTAACCAACATTCTGCCTCACCCTACGACAGATATGCGGTCCGTATTTCGATTATGCGACCGCATTCTGGACCACATTTCTTGCATTTTTCTAGAAGCTTATTCTTGACTTTTTAATGCATTATTCAATCCAAAAAGGTCCGCGCTGCGGCGAGCAAGCTCACCGCGAAGTATATTTATGAATTGTTAACACATGCTCCTAACTTGGCACCACGAAATCCGGGTTTTTGAGTAGGGATTTCACGGGGCCTTACATCCTCCCCCACTTAAGTTCATTCGTCCTCGAATGAGGATCAAGGTTCATTTATTAACAGTCTTAGTGCAATCTTCTCCTCTTCACAACCCGAAATAGGTTGGCAGTCCTAAATTTAGCTAACTCCCTAGATTTCCAAAATTTCGCCAGAGTTTCCTTTGTATCTAGGCCTTACCCACCTTTCCGAGGGTCCTAGAAACATACCATAACAGCATAAACATATTCATAAGCATAGTATAACTGGCACAATATCAACCATGGCCATATAGGCAACCATATTACCAAAAAGAGGACGGTTTTACATAAATCCAGCCAACAAATACGATTTTGAATGAGCTAAACGCATAAGAGTTATTACATCATCCTTCAAACAAGTGTGGATACTTCTTTTTCATTTCATCCTCAGCTTCCCAAGTTGCTTCCTCAACGTGCTGATTCCAACAGAGTACTTTCACGGATGCAATTTCATTATTCCTCAGTTTTCGAACTTGCCTATCAAGAATGGCAACTGGGACCTCTTCATACGATAGCTCTTCATTTACCTCAATAGTCTCAACTGGCACAATGGAGGACAGATCCTCTACTACCTTCCTTAACATAGACACATGGAAAACCGGGTGTACCAATAACATCTCGGGCGGCAGCTCGAGCTTGTATGCCACCTGACCAATTTTCTGAATGATTTTGTATGGTCTAACATACCTTGGACTCAATTTTCCCTTCTTTCCAAACCGCATGATACCCTTCATAGGGGAAACTTTCAAGAATACCCAATCATCTTCTTTAAACTCCAAATCTCTGCGACGCACATCCGAGTAGGATTTTTGGCGACTTTGAGCAGTTTTCAACCTTTCTTTAATAAGCTTGACTTTCTCCATGGCCTGGTGCACGAGGTCCAGCCCTATCAATTCCGCTTCTCCAACCTCGAACCATCCGATGGGAGACCTACATCTCCTACCATACAATGCTTCAAACGGTGCCATTTAAATACTAGCGTGGAAGTTGCTGTTGTAAGCGAATTCTATGAGTGGCAAATGGTCATCCCAGCGCCCCTTGAAATCAATAGCACAAGCACGCAACATGTCCTCAAGTGTCAGAATAGTCCGCTCTGCTTGCCCATCGGTTTGTGGATGAAAAGCTGTGCTAAGGTTCACTTGCGTACCCAAGCCCTGCTGAAACTTCTTCCAAAAGTTAGATGTGAATTGAGCCCCTCGATCTGAAATGATTAAGACTGGAGTGCCATGCAACCTGACTATTTCTTTTATATAAACTGAGCATATTGTTCTGCTGTGTCGGTAGATTTAACTGGCAAGAAGTGTGCTGATTTCGTGAGTCGATCCACGATCACCCAAATGGAGTCAAACTTGCGCGGAGTGCGCGGCAATCCTACCACAAAATCCATGTTAATCACCTCCCACTTCCATATTGGAATGTCTATGCATTGTGTCAATCCATCGGGCCTTTGATGTTCGGCCTTCACCTGTTGACAATTTGGGCATTTTGCCACAAATTCTGCAACATCCCTCTTCATGTTGTTCCACCAATAAATTTCCTTAAGCTCATGATACATTTTTGTAGAACCTGGGTGCACAGAATACCTAGATGTGTGAGCTTCTACCATGATCCTTTCTCGAAGACTGTCGATATCAGGAACACACAGGCGGTCTTGGTACCGTAGGGTACTATCATTCATGCCCAAGGAGAAAGCTGTGGTCTTCTGTTTGTGAATCCCTTCTTTCAGTTGTGCTAATAATGGATCATTGAATTGCTTTTCTTTTACCTCTACCACAAGCGATGATTCAGCCCTATTCCGTATAATTACCCCTCTTTCATTAGAGTCCGCCAGACGAACTCCCAAATTAGCTAGCCGGTAAACCTCCCTAGCCAACAGTTTCTGATAGGCCCCCAAATAAGCCAAACTCCCCATAAATTTTCGACTAAGCGCATTTGCCACAACATTAGCCTTTCCCGGGTGGTAGAGAATATCAATATCATAGTCTTTGAGTAACTCTAGCCACCTTCTTTGTCTCAGGTTCAACTCCTTCTGCTTGAAGATATATTGAAGGCTCTTATGATCGGTAAATACGTCCACATGGACCCCATACAAATAATGTCACCAAATATTTAGTGCAAACACCACAGTTGCTAGCTCTAAATCATGGGTTGGATAGTTCTTCTCATGATTCTTGAGTTGCCTAGAGGCGTAGGCTATAACCTTGCCCCGTTGCATTAACACACACCCCCGCCCAACTCTCGAAGCATCACAATACACCACAAATCCCTCGATACCCTCTGGTAAGACTAAGACCGGTGTTGTTGTCATCCTTGATTTCAATTCTTGGAAACTCTTTTCACAAGCATCAGACCATTGGAATTTAACTGCTTTCTGCGTCAATTTAGTCAAAGGGGAGGCGAAAGTAGAAAACCCCTCCACAAACCTCCTGTAGTACCCAACTAATCCCAAGAAACTACGGATCTCGGTTGGAGTGGTAGGTCTAGGCCAATTCTTCATTGCCGCAACCTTCTAAGGGTCAACCATAACTCCTTCCCTGGAAACAACATGACCTAAGAACGCGACAGATTCAAGCCAGAATTCACATTTTGAAAATTTTGCATATAATTGATGTTGCTGAAGAGCCTGCAATACTACCCTGAGATGGCCAGCATGGTCCTCCCGACTTTGGGAATACACTAGAATGTCGTCAATGAACACTATCACAAAGGAGTCTAGGAAGGGCTTGAAGAATCGATTCATAAGGTCCATGAAAGTTGCTGGGGCATTTGTTAGCCCAAAAGACATTACCATAAATTCAAAGTGCTCGTACCGAGTTCTCAAAGCTGTTTTTGAATATCCCGCTCCCGTATCTTCAACTGGTAATACCCGGACCGCAAGTCAATCTTTGAGAAACATGCAGCGCCTTGCAATTGATCGAACAAGTCATCTATTCTTGGCAAGGGATATTTGTTTTTGATTGTGACTTTGTTAAGTTGTCGGTAGTCAATACACATCTGCAACGATCCATCCTTCTTCCTTACAAACAAGACCGATGTGCCCCATGGCGACACACTTGGCCGTATGAAACCCTTCTCTAACAAATCCTTCAATTGCTTCTTTAGTTCTTTCAATTCTGCCGGTTCCATCCTGTAAGGTGGAATCGATATAAGCTGAGTGCCTGGCATCACGTCGATCCCAAAATCAATCTCCCTATCTGGTGGAATCCCAGGGAGCTCATCTGGAAAGACATTCGGAAATTCATTCACAACTAGTACAGAATCAAGGCTAGGTGCCTCGGCATTGGTGTCTGCAACTCGAACTAGATGATAGATACACCCCTTCTTGATCATTTTCGTGGCCTTAAGGTAGGAAATAAACCAACCTCGAGGCACTACATTATCTCATCTCCATTCAAAATGGGCTCATTAGGAAATTCAAGCCTAATAGTTCTAGTCCTACAATCATGTTTGGCAAAGCATGAGTAAAGCCAATACATTCCCATTATTACGTCGAAATCCACTATTCCCAACTCGATAAGATCGGCCATGGTATCCCTACCACGCACCGTAACAACACAACCCCTATAAACTCGAGCAGCCAAAATTGACTCACCAACTGGGGTAGATACTGAGAATGGCTTATGAAGCTGCTCCGGTTCTATCCCAAATCTCATAGCAACAAACGGGGTAACATAGGATAAAGTGGAACCGGGGTAAATTTTGGCTGGGGCACCTTGAGCTGGGGAGGGGGCTGAAGATGTGGCAACTGCTGCACTGGAGGGCTGAGCTGTGCCCCTACCTGTTCCCTGGCGAGACGCACGACAGTGTCTCTGACTATGGCCCCTCATCCCACATCCATAACATATAGGCAACTCCATGTAGCAGACCCCCGAGTGCATCTTCCCACACTTGGGACACGGGGATCTCTGCTGCTGCTGAAACCTTTCCCCTGACCGACCTCGCTGGGGGAATCCTCTATTGCCCGACCGGGCCTGAAATGACTCCACTGCTGCTGGCTGGGCCCTGATGGCGGTGCACTGGCTGAAGACTGTGCAACAGACTGGGAAGGTCCTGATAATCCTCCCCTAAAAGCTGATCTTCCCCCACCTAGCGACTTTCCCATATTGCCCGTAGACCGGGCCTTGCTATTATCTCTCTCGCCATTCTGTTCTTCATCTTACGATCCTCTGTGGCCTGAGCGAATGCTACCATCCTCCCATAGTTCATATTAGAATTCAGTGCTGCTGTAGAAGCCTCATTAATAGTAAAATGATTAAGACCCTGAACAAACCGACGCACTCTAGCATACATGGTAGGCAACATGTGAATAGCATACTTGGACAAGCGGGCAAACTCCATGTGGTACTCCCATACACTTCTGTTACCTTGCCTCAGATTTTCAAACTCTGCTGCCCGGGCTGCCCTTGTCTCAGCGGGTAAGAAATGATCAATGAAAGCATCGGCAAACTCACTCCACCTCGCCGGAGGGCGCCCCTCCTCTCGGGAGTCCTCCCATAACTCAAACCACGAATAGTCCACCCCTTTCAGACGGTAGGCAGCCAACTCTACTCCCTCTGTCTCAGTCGCACGCATCACCCTGAGGGTCTTGTGCATCTCATCAATAAAGTCCTGAGGGTCTTCTTCTGGATTGGCACCTGTGAATACCGGAGGGTCTAACTGAAGGAATCTGTTCACCCTGGAACTAATAGAATCCCCTGGCTGGCTGGATGAACTGGGTGCGATATTTGACCTTTGGGCCTGAGAGGCCACCAACTGAGTCAACATTTGAATAGTTCCCCTAGGATCCCCATCAGAAATGCTAGAACCGGAAGCTGGGACTGGAGGCGGGACAGGAGCATCAATGGGAGGTATAGTGGTACCCTCTGTAGTTGTAGGGAGTGAGGTAGTTTGTTCTGGAACAGAAGGATCCGGTAGGGTAATAGCAGGGCGGCTACCCTCACCCGCAACATCAACTAGTGAATCATTAACCACTCCTGGAGTGGCATTGGCTTCTTCGCCAATTCTCGCCTTCTTCTTAGGTGCCATTTACTGAAAGATTGAACAATACACTGATTAGGAAGTAAACGATTTCACCGCACGATCCAGAATATCAAAGAAGGGTGTTATTCCTAAATGTCTGAATAGCCTCCAACTTATAGATGTGGTCGACAACACACCGATAAGAAGGACTCTACTAGACATGGCTCCAAGACATCCTAGGACACTTTAAAACTTTAGGCTATGATACCAAGTTTTTCACGCCCCAAGCTCGGGAGGCACGACCGGTGCTCAATCAAATGAACCCGACTGAGCAAGCCGTACCGAACACTTTCTAACCCAAATCAATATGAATATGGAACCCATGCCTTTCATTAATTTAGACGAGAATACATGGTGCATACTACATCATTGGTTCATTTCATGTCACAAAGATTTACCGTACATAAGCTAGCTTCAAGGATTCTATAAGAGTTACAGTTTGTAGAGATCACAAGTTTAGAATTACAACACATATAGTGGACTCCCCGAAAAACCGTATATAACCCACACTAGTGTCTTTGGAGCCTCTAAGGGTACAACAGATAAGCATAACTATGCCAGCAACAAGGCCCCGGCTATACCTCAAAAGTGGAAAGCTGTAATAACAAAAGATACACCACTACCCCCCATGGAAGAACAAGGGGCTCACCGAGACTTCGAGTAGAAAAATGCTCCGCTACACACGATCGGCACTATCCGCTATGGATCCACCTACAATCATAACACGAATGTAGCGCCCCCGACAAAATGGACATCAGTACATTTGAATTGTACTGGTATGTATAACTAAACACCATTTTACTAGAAAGAACTATCAAATAGATACAAGAAATTAATACGGGCAAATCAAAGAAATAATTCATATAGTCCTTCATACAACTTCCACAACATAGATTTGGGCATATCTATCACATGTTCACCACTATTCTCATTACCACCGCCATCTCGAGCGGAGTTCGGCCACGACCCGACCGGCTAGGTCACCTCATTGGAGGCATTACTCTCAATCAATAATTCATTTCCCTTATCCGGAATTCAATATCAGCACATTACCACCATGTGTGCGTCATGGTGTCTGATCACGACCCGATCGGCTAGGTCACCTCATTGGAGGCATTATCCCATTCTCATTAGTCAACACTTCAAATATTTATCCCACACATATCATAACGATTCCTGGGGCACTCATGGCCACCATCACCACATTGTTTTCCCTTTTCGATATTCATCTTACAAGTTGTGATCATAGACACATATATCAAGGATAATTCAAGTTGCAATCACAGGTAAGTGAGCACATAGCTAGCATGAATAATTCTTTGTTTCAATGTTGGCTTATAGCCCAAGTATTTCAACACATAACAGTACTTTTCATCATTATCTAATTATCAAGATTGGCACATTATTCACATTGAGGCACACCGTTCACGAATATGTATAGATATATGCAAATAAATTAATGCGTAATTACAATCAATACACTAGCCAATTCAACTCTTACCATGCCTTCGTAATGACAACGGAGCTCAATTTCTAATAAAAAAAAGGGGTTTTAGCCATACATACCTCAATAAAACTTTTCCTTACTTTTTTACAATTTTCGAAACTCTTAGCACTTCGATCTATTGAGTAAGAATTACAAATTAAATCGAGAATTAGAGATGAAACTGAAGTTCTAGCTTGGTTCGAGCATATCATCAAACACTAAATGTGCATTGTGATCTTAGCCCCTTTTTGTGAGGAATTTCTATCATTTTATACCCCCAATTGCCTTCTTTTCAGTTTTCTACCTTCCAATATCCTATGGTTTGACATGCATGTAGAGAACATCATTCTTATACTCTTGAATTACTTCTCTACTGGCCCCATGTACCTTAGTGTAGAAACAAGAGCTGAGATTATGAATCTTACCTCTTGAGAATGAAAATTTAGGTGTCTTCACTTGATTTTTTTCAATGTTTTAGAAAGGCTCGAGGGGAATTTGATGGGAGACACTTTCCACCTCTAAGAACCTCTCTCTTTCTCTAAAAGTCGCAGAAGATATGCTTGAAATAAGCTACAATATAGAATATATCGATAAGGAGGTCGGGTTAAAAATTAGAAAATTAGATCCCCGAGTGCGATCACAGAGTAAACATGCGGTCCGCATAATGGACCGCAAAATGCTCCCCAAAGCCTAAACATTCTGACTCAGTCTGCGGTAAGAATGCGGTCCGCATTCATGTTCTGCGGTCGCAAAGTGCACCGCAGAACTGACCTTTGCAAAATTCAAAGGAAAATATGCGACGACTATGCGGTCCGCATTTCGACCGCATAATTGACTTCAATTTTAACCAACAATCTGCCTCATTCTGCGACAGATATGCGGTCCGCATTTCGATTATGCGACCGCATTCTGGACCGCATTTCTTGCATTTTTCTGGAAGCTTATTCTTGACTTTTTAATGCATTATTCAATCCAAAAAAGATCCGCGCTGCGGCAAGCAAGCTAGCCGCGAAGTATATTTATGAATTGTTAACACATGCTCCTAAATTGGCACCACGGAATTTAGGTTTTTGAGTAGGGATTTCACGGGGCCTTACAGGACCTCATCACAGGCCTAAGCCACAACTTGCATAATCCACGCACCAATGAAGGGCGGTCTGAACATACTCAATTTATGACAAATGACTCAAACAAAAGAGCTATAACTCAAACTCCTCAGTACCATCACAACACAAGGCTGGGACCCCGTCCCACATCATAGAAATAGAATACCTGAATCTACCCCGAAGGGTCTAATCTCCACGTAGCCTCGCTACAATGCGCGATCTTATCCAAACACTGTTACACATGAAGCACCTCATGTCACCATGCTCAAAATAGACATCCACGCACAGATTGATGTCTGAAACCAAGCAATCCGTCACACCCACGGTGAAGTAAGTAATATACACCATTCAATCCTGAAAGGACACAACCGATGCGCTATTCGCCGAGCAACACCCCATACGGACTTTCCTCAGAAACCAGGAAGCAAGGCATACAAAATAGCATTTGGAAAAATATTCTCAACATAACACTGTTGTGGCATGCAACCCGATCCAGATAACATACCCGTGGCGGCGTGCCACCCGATCCACACAAATATCTCACATGGGGAGATGCACATCAAGCCAAACTTGCTCATTATAACAAAATACCGAGTATTGGGCGTAAGCATACTGAGTGCATAATGATATCTACATATAGCGTTGTAAGCTACAAAACTCAAACACAACTGAGCCCCTCCCCCCCAACTTCCACTATGAATCTGGATAGCACTGCACTATATGTGCCCACACTCCGAAAATCATAATGCCTCACAGCACAGAAAAAGCATCTCATAGATCTCCCCAGATCACTAGCAGGTTCAATAACGATAGAATCAGCCTATCCTTCATCAATACAATTTGGGGCCAACCAAGCCAACTCAAGCGAAACACGTATCCAATCAGCTTACTAACAAACTCATTACCAAAAAGCCTGAAGCTGCTCCTTCCACTACTATAACTCATGTGGAACCGTACGATACGGTGCCCGACACCAAATCAATACCGAAATCCACAATCTCACCCGGCGATATGCCCGGCCACAAGGAACGCATCCGAAAAAGTCCCTCAATACCGGAACAGAATCAATGGTAGAAACTTCTATACTGACATCCGCCACAAAGGCCCAATTAAGGAAAGCAATCCTTCCCAACCGTCCGCTGGTCTTTGGAACACAACCATTCTGCTAGAACATAGTCTAATGCACCTCGCCATGCAACCTGTGGCATTTTTCGACATAAGCCATAGCACAATAGTCTAGAATAACCCAACACCGAGACAACCAGTCTACACCCCAATATCATATCCAGAATCTAATATACCAAGCAAAGAAAGATCCACTCGGGCTTCCAAAGCCCCAATAGCCGCTAACGGTACTAATACACACTATCCACAACCACTACATAGCCTGAACATGAGAACTCCCAGTCTCCAGCTCCACATAGCACATAAATTACTATACCTGATCCCAAATTTTGCAATATAAATTCATATTACACCTCGAGTACCCAATCATTCCATGAAAGATATCCTTAAAAATCCTCTTGTGCCATCAAACACTATCAAATATCAGCAGTCGATCTAGTAAGAAAACACCGAAACACTATCGAAGTATCATCATTCTAATCACACTACCCTTCTTTCGAGACATATACTCTTATCAAATCACTTCCAATTAGCAGTCACATCTCCTTGGTTACCTGAGGCTACCCTTTGCCTAGGAATTTTTATGAACTTCCTTTCAGAACTGAAGTGTAACTCATCTAGCCAAGACCTTCCATCAATCCTATCTAGAAGAAAATAGTCACACATTCCATGCTTCGCATGCCCCAAGAAAATATATACATCTCCGAACCACGGTAAAGCCCAACAAGAACTCTCTCCCAATTCCATCTTCAGTAGCTAAACTGTCAGGACTGAATCCTTCTATACTAACCGAGCTAAGCAAGCTGTCAGAACTCAAGAGCCTTGTTGCACAATACCAGTAAAAGTTCATTACCTCAAATACATACGAAGAATTAATCATATCCTTACCATACCGATTCGGCCTACTATCAAGCTATTCCATCTATCAAATTTCTCTTTTTGTTCATCATTCACTTGATATTTCTCCCTCGATGTAGCATCACAATGCCTCAATCCAGGCTTACCACACGAGACTCGCACATAAGACCACACTGTCTAAGACCCATAGGCCACTGAATACTCTCTCAATCATTCCCAGAAATACCACACTCCAGAGTACTTTACCCCGAAGAACTTCCTGCGAATCTGAAATTCGTTACCATTACTTTCCAGATACTAATACATAGAATCCCATAATTAACATAAAATACCACAAGTCTTGATCTTTTCTAACGAAAACACATCCCCTAGCCACATACCCAACCTTAAGACACCTGATTATTACATGCCAAATCTTGGAAGCAATAAAACCATTCTCGAGAGTCATTCACTCTTACACAACTGCAAATTACCTGACTTAACGAATAGAACCACTCGTGCCTTATTAGCACTCTGACACCGCAGGATATGATCTTATTCCAATACAAACGAACGTCTTCCTTCTCTATACACTGAGCATTATTTATCAACAACAGCTCAAGACATCCTATTATTTCCTCACATCTACAAAGCACCATATAAACTTTATCAAAATTTTGCTTCACTCGTGCCATCCTCGGCTCATTTTCTGCAACCAGGACTGATCCACCGGCATACCTCGAAACGAAAACAACATAGCACCTAACCGTGCGATCAGCTAATCAACAGCAACCTCCCCAACTTGGCTCGAAGACATCTATCAGGACACATTTAATAACCCATAATACTTTTACTCTAATGATGCCACAATATTATAGTGAGATTAAACTCAAATCATCTACTAGTTTATGAAAACACAGATCATCTGGTACTGAAATCCTCTACAAACCTCGCACTCATCCCCACATTAGCTGAGTCCACTCTCTGAAGCGACCCAAATTTTCAAATTACAACACGAACCTTTCAATTACACATGGGATATTCCAACAATATACATAAGAATCGTATCACTTAAGAACACTCCGCAGGAGATAACCCACCAGCTTCGCCTCAGTTTAGTATTTCAGCACACCTTCCACCATCATACACATAGCACAGTCATTTAGTCTTCCTGAGTCTGAACTCATACCGCCACACGTAATGTACTTCACTTCCCAACTAGGAGACACGAAAGTATTCTTCACGCGCCCATAATTCGGGCTACACATCAATCACGATAGGAATCAAACACTTAACAGTTCATCTATTTTCCAGCAGACTTTTTCGTCACTACCAAGTCATATAGATACATCTCGCAGCACTAACAAACTCATCACATGGATATCCAACCACCATTCCGGCTAATAAGGACAATACTGAACATATACGTTCAGAACACTTGCTCACACAATCAGTACCTCGGTGCTCAAGCCATAGGCAAAGATCCGGCCTCAAGTCCTCTAGACTGGCCCGATATACTCACAATGATTAACTTTCGCCCCTCGATCGGGGAATCACAAGACATCAAGTCACATATAATACCGAGCGCTCATGTGCGCATACAGACGTGTATAAGGAATTTCAAGAGTTAAATCTCAAGCTGAATCAAGTACGCACGATAAGAATTCCAAGAAAGTGAAGTTTTCCTAAAGGTTCTGCAGCCTCTCGAGGATAAATACAGACATCTCCATACCGATCCGCGAGACTCTACTAACCGGATCATGACTCATGAGGCCTAGTAACCTAGTCTCTGAGACCAACTTGTCACGACCCCAATCCCCGGTCGTGATGGCACCCAACACAATTGCTAGGCAAGCCTGACCAATTAACACTCACAACCCAATCACCCATCCTATTAAATATTTTATAGCATTAAATTAACAGTTTAACAAGTGTATTAACCAAATAATTTAGATAGAGATAGTATGAAATACTGACATAACCAACATCTCCCAAAGACCTGAGGTTATGAGTCTAGAGCCTCCAAGATAACAAAAAAAATAAATCCTCGGTAATGCTGATGTTCTAAAATGCGGAAATAATAAAGGGATAGGGGAGGAGTCGGGTCCTGCAAACGTCAGGCAGCTACCTCGACAACTCCTGAGAAGCTTTGAAAACAGCAAATAGCTCAACTATGCTCCTGAGACACCTGAATCTGCACACATGGTGCAGGGAGTAAAGTGAGCACTTCCAACTCATTGGTAATAGACATATATAATGGCTGAAAGTAAGAAATCCCGAAAATACCACAATATAAAGCTAACACTAACAATTTAACATAGTTAACGGTGAAATGGCAACAAAACAGAAATAGCTAGATCAGATAAACATCAAAGCATGAATGCAATGCAATGCACATGACCGTTGCGGCGTACAGCCCGATCCATTTGGGTACCCGCGCTCACTGTGGGGATTCAGACTCCGGAGGGGATCCTACAACCCGAGCGCAATATCATCGTAGCATTCGCTGCGGCGTGCAGCCCGATCCACACTTAGTCCAGATATATGCATGTAAGCCACACAGGCACAGTCAAGTTTATCATTTTCAGTTCCAATTATTAGGAATTATAGATTAAGTATTTAAAACTGTAGGAATTTACTAATCATTTCGAGACAGTGCTTAACTCAGGACTGATATCATGAAAACATGCTAAGCATCCTGGAAACAGTGATAATAATCCCTAAGGGATCCAAATAATTGGCACGCAGCCCAGATATGCTCATAGCAATCCAAGTAGGATGTTTACCAATAAATTTCTAGTCAATACACATTATGAACATCACTCGGACGAACTAAGCCATAGTCCCCGATCACAAGCGACCCCGCACTCACCGTAGAGTACGTGTCTCGCCTCAATATAGCGTCAGAGTGTGATATACCAGGGTTTCAAACCCTCAGGTCATCATCTACATCTATTACTCACCTCAAACCGGCCACAAGACTAGTTCGCTAAGCCTTTTCCTCTCGAACTGACCTCCTCGCGTATCGAATCTGGCCAAAACCACAACGAATACATTACAATAGGCTAAAGAAACATAACCCAATCAAAAGATTTCGAAAAACACCAAAAATCACAAAATTGGCAAAACCTGAGCCCCAGACCCACTTCTCAAAAAATTACGAAATTCACATCACCGGATTCCTCGTCTTGCCACGAGTCCATACATACCAAAACTTCCCAAATCCGAGCTCAAATGACCTATCAAATCCGAATTTAAATTCTCAAAATCCCAATCCCTAATTCATCCATTTTAGGCTGAATTCCATGAATTTCTAGGTAGATTTCTCAATAAAAACGAGTTTTAGGTTTAAGAATCTTAGCTCCAATCATTCCTCCTTGAATCCCTTTTCAAAATCGCCTCAAAGCTTTCAAAGCTCGCTCAAAATGGAGGAAAATACATAACCCTCGCGGATGAAATGTTTCAATAAAATCCTTTATGACCAGCCCAGTTTCCGCTTCTGCGGTTCCCAAAACTGCTTCTGCGGTATCGCTTCCGCATCCAAATATCCGCTTCTGCGGTTTTTCACTTAATTTCCCCACGACCGCTTATGCGACAAGAAACTCGCTTCTGCGGATCCCCAAGTCCGCTTCTGCGTCCAGAAGTCCGCTCCTGCGGACCCGCTAATGCGGACCAAGTTCCGCTTCTGCGGAACTTCACAACCCATACCAACATCGCTGCTGTGCTCCCTTACCCGCTTCTCTGGAACCGCTTTTGCGGTCCATTTCTGCAGAAGCGGAAATACCAGATGACAGAAATCACAGACCTGAAGCAACTTCAAAAACTCTCATTTTTAACACTCGATCTTACCCCGAGTCCCTCGGGACCTTAACCAAAAGCACAGACACAACTTAAAACAATATTCAAACTTGCTCGAACCATCAAAACACTATAGTTAACATCAAAATCATCAAATTTCCTCAAATCAAAGCCTAGGTTCAACCAAAACTTCCGAAACCCGCATTCGATCAAAAACCCGACCAAACGATGTCCAAATGACCTGAAACTTTGCACACATATCCAAAATCACCTAACGAAGCTACAACAACTCTCGAAATTCCATTCCGACCCTCGGATCAAGATCTCACCTATCAACCGGAATCCGCCAAAATTCAAACTTCGTCAATTCAAGCCTAATTCTACACCGGACCTCCAAATTCAATTCTGATCGCACTCCTAAGTCACAAATCATCCCCCAAAGCTAACCGAATCATCGGGAATCCCATCCGAGCCCTCCAACTCAATAGTCAACATTCGGTTGACTTTTCCAACTTAAGCTTTCCTTAAAGAGACTAAGTGTCTCATTTCTTATCAAAATCAATCCAAATCAACTCTAACACACCACATACTGATAACAAAACATGAAAAAGCATGAAATTGGGGGAAACGGAGCAATAACACATGAGACGACGGGTTGGGTCGTCACATACATTGAGGCAAATTTGAGATGTGTACCTGGGAATTGAAATACAATAAGAAGAAGGAGGAGTCAGCAACAAATTGAGTAAATAGCAGTGTCAAACAACAGGTCATAGCAGTCGGAGAACAGTTTAAAACCCAAAACAATATTACCAAAACCCAGGAACAAGTGACAGAGGTACAACACCAATAAAAACAATCAGAACAGCCTTGATTGAATCCAAACACACTCAAAATTAACCCAGGAAACTTCAGAAACATTCAGCAATCAGACCCTGAGCTAGAAGATGCAAATCAACCACAAAAACTTGAAATTAACCTTAGTATTTCAATAGAACAGTGTTTTTGGAGTTTTGTGTTATGTATTTTTTGGTTTTTGAGGAGTTAATGATCTAATCTAAGGGAAGAACTTTTCAGATTGCTTGAACTACAGTATTTGGATTTTGGTTTTTGAATTTCAGAGGTTTGAACTTATGGAAGCTTTGGGGGGAATTTTCAGATTGAAAACTTGTTAAAGAAGTCAATGGGGACTGCCTTTTATAGGTAAATTTGAGGGCAAATTTCCAGATTTTCATTTACCCCTTTTTCACCTATTTTATTTTCAGTTTTTACTAATTAGTCCTTAAGTTTTTGGCTTGCTGCCCAAGTTACTGCATTCAAAGTCCTGAAATTTCAATTGGCACCCCATCTAGAACATTCTAGGGGTTTCTAATTTAGTTATTTGCTTGATTCCCTACTATTGAACTACCTGTACTATCCTTGGACTAATCTGAAATTACTAACCCACCCCAGCCTTGCTATCCTTGTTGAAATTTAACCATAGTTGAACCAAGTAATTCTAATCAGCTATATCCAATCACCTAAAACTAATAGGAATCCTAACAATCAAATTGATCAATGAAAAAAGTAGAAAATAATTCTGGTTGACACTGATGTCCTAAGGCTAAGACTAAAAAAAATCTAAACTAAACTAATATAAAAAGAATTACTGATTAAACTAAACACTAAAAATAAAAGAATCAAAAATCAAACACTGATTAACAGGATTGCCTAAGGATTAAAAGAAAAATTAAATCTATAGAAATAACACTGAATTGACACAAAACACACATCGAAACAGAATTATACTACAATCAGAAATCACGCAAACAGGATTAACCCTAAACCAAATCAAACAAAAAATAAAAGAAATCAAAATAACGCAAAAAGAAACCAGAATCATCAAACAAAATTATAATAAAATAAAAAGTAGAAACTCACTGTTTTTTGGTCTTCATCTTGATTGATTCTCGAAATTGATTTTTAGTTAATGTTATATGTTTATTTTGTTAAAAATAAAACATACAACATTAATTAAGAATCCCTCGAGTGCTTGAAATCCCCAAAACAGTGTTAAAGCTTTTAAAACCCTAGATTTAAAATCCAGGGGATTCTACTGGGATTTGAAGGGTTCTAGTTCGGGATTAAGGATGAGGAAGTCAAGGAGGCTATATGGTAGGATTTTGGTTGGATTTGGAGGAGCTAGGGTTTTTGGCCGGAGTTTTGATTCAATATTCGAGAAGTTTGGGCGTGTTTTGAGGGAAATTAAGGCCATATAGGGATGGGGGATGAAGGCAGAGCTATGGTGTTAATTTGGTGGGGAAAGGGTGGCGGCGCCGCCGTGGGTGGAGGAGGCGGCGACACTGTTTTTGAAGATTTGAGAAGATGGGAGATGATTTGAGGGAAAACATGGCCGGATTCGAGATGGGGGGGAATGAGGTTCAAGGGTGTAAATTTGGGGACTGTTGAAGTTTCACCGCCGCCATGGGGTGATTTCCGGTGGCGGTCTAGGGCGGAGCCGGTGGGGAATTAGGGTTTGTGTGTGGGGGAATCCGAGACGATGGTGAGGGGGTAGGGGTAGGGGATCCGACACTAATATATTAAAACTACGCTAGTTCCTGACCGTAGGATCAAAGATCCTCGACGGCCAGGATTAATTTCCCTTAAAACGACATCGTTTCACTACAAGGGGGGTGGATCGGGTTTCCTGAAATGGACTGGGCCAATTTTGAACGGGTTGTGGGGATTTGGGGATGGATTTATTTGGGCCAACCTTTAATCTTTTAACTCTCAATTTCTTTATTTATTTTTCTTCTTTTTTTCCTTTTTCTTATTCAATTTTAGATTTTATTAAGTACAAAATTAAAAATAGACAAGAACTGATTTAAATCTAAAATTAAACTAATTAATTCTCAAAAATCAAACAAATCCTAGTTCAAAAAGAAAACTTAAGGAAAAATCAAAATTAAAAGTAAAACAATACAAAAGATAATTTTTAATTATTTTCTCTTATTTTCAATGATGTTAATTAATCTAAAAATCTAGAATTGGGTCCTGAATGCAAGTACACTATTTTGTAATTAATAATAAAAAAAATCATTTTTTTATGACAACTAAAAATGCAAACAAAACACAAAAATCATGCAATTAATTCCCTAAAATTCAAATAATAAAAGAAAAATCCTAATTTTAAGAATTCTATAGGAATATTTGAGCGAGGCAAAAATCACATGCTCACAATATTAAAGGGTTATTAATTGTGGACACGTTCGCGTGACATGCTTTTCGATGCACCAAACAAATAGGTACACGTACGCGTGACCCATTTCAAGATAATTTTCTTAATTTAAAAGCGGTAAAAGGTAAATGCACATAGGTTCTAAAATGAGTAATTAAGTATGATAAAAGCGACCACGCTAAAATCACGGAACTCGGGAGTGCCTAACACCTTCTCCCGGGTTAACAGAATTCCTTACCCGGATTTCTGTGTTTGCAGACATAAACAGAGTCAAATCTTTCCTCGATTCAGGATTCTAAACCGGTGACTTGGGACACCATAAATTATCTCAAATGGCGACTTTGATCTAATAAAATAATCTAGTTTCGATTGTCACTTAAATTGGAAAAAACTCTCTTATACCCTTCCCGGGGTAAGAAAAAGAAGGTGTGACAGCTCTGGCGACTCTGCTGGGGATAAGAACACAGAGTCTCTGGTTCAGGATTCAAGAATTCGAGCTTGTTAAAATAATTTTTACTTGGCTTCATGTATTGTTAATATTACTGTATTCTGTGAACCTTTTGTGCTAAATGCTATCTGTTTACCACTTTGAATTGTATATAACTGTCTTCTTATGCCACCCCTCTAAGCCTTATTAATATAGTGCATACGTTCGCGTGGACTGTGTTTTTTGTAGAAATTATACCAAATAGAACGAGGCTGAGCCAGCAACAAGGCCGGGTAGACTTTAGTGCTCCCGGTATGTTGCCCCCCTCTTCGGCCCCAGTTGTCCGCTTGGGTAACTCAAGTCTAGAAAAAAAACCTAGGATTTAAACCTAGAAAAACACAGCCTCGTGCCAGATTCCTAGTAGGAACATTTGTTTGCATCATGCGCATTTGACATAGGGGACTCAACACATGAGTTGGATCCGTCTAGGACAGGTGTACCCAAAGTAACAGACCATCTTGATGCATCCTATGTACTATGTGAACATTTTGGCCTGCATGCTGACGGGCTAGGGAGAAATAAATCAAGAGAAAAACCAAGAGTGATGTAGGGAAGGAAATAAAGCCCGGTTCTGAGAAATCCCCGGTATTTGAAAATGTCCCGAAACTCTGTCAAAATTTTTCAGAAATAAAAAGAGCAAAAGAAAGAGTCAATGCAAAAGAATCAATATTGTGTCCTTTTCAAATGTGTCAAAATTGGGGGAACTACGCGGGTCTGATTCTCACCGGATATGAGATACGTAGGCAAACCTCATGGGTTCCGGCCCACAATTTTCAAAAAAATCAAAAAATATTTTTCATTACTTGATTCTTTAGAAAGCCTTTCTTTTAGACCCCAATTATTTTTTTAAAAAAATATACAAAATTACTTTCTTTTAATTTCTTCCAAAAATTCAAAAATATTTTTATTCTTCTTTCGAAAATTGAAAAGAAAATTCAAGATTCAAATATATTTTCTTTTTCTTTAGAAGCATTTTTTTCATAAATTCAAAATAAAATTCCAAAAAAAATCCAAAAAATATTTTCTTTCTTCTTTAGAAGTTTTTCTATCCAAATTCCAGAAAAAAAAAGTCGAAATTCAAAAAAGAAATCTTTCTTCTTTAGAAATCTTTCTTTACAACAGTGCTGAAAAATAAAAATCAAAATCCAAAAATATTCTCTTTCTTTTTTATACGTCTTTCTTTCGAAAAATAAAATAAAAAATTCAAAATCCAAAAAAAATAGTTTAGTTTATTTACTTTATCCTTGATCTTCCAGAACTACGCGAGATCTGATTCATGTTCCCACATGATATGTAGGCAACCCATATCAAGTTCGATCGAATGGCTTAAAAGAAAAAAAAATGAAGAGAGAAAATAAAGAAAAAAAAAGAAACAAAAAAAAAAGGAAAAGAGAAAAAAAAAGGGGAAAAATAAAGAGTTTTTATTCTAACATGGTTGTTGTTTTGAAATAAAAGCTAGTCAAAGGTGGTCGGTTTGTTGGTTTGCATTGGCGAGTCGCAAGAACAATCCAAGATCTCTCAGAAATAAAAGCATTTTCTCAACCAATGGAACAAGCACCATTGTTGTTGATCCAGGATCACGAAAAGGCAAGTAGGTAAGTTGGCGGTGAGAAATTAAAAATGGAGGCAAATGTGGGGTTGACTTTACCAGATTTGAGCAATATGACATGGGCTGCTCAGGATGGTCGTCAAAATTTGAGTGTTGAATCCAAAGAAATCAAAATGGTTAAATGTCGTAGTAATGCTGATGTGCGAATTTATGGCTAAGATGTTACTCTGTGATTGGGAAGTCACTCCTCTTTCAGCCATGATAGCTTATTTTGTCATTTTTTTCTTCTTCTTTTATTATCGGACCCTGCTATCCTTTATTCAATAAAAAAGCAGTCAGTCATTTTGCATCCATTTTTCATGCTAGTTTTAGTAACATGCATGCATGCGGAATTTTTGGCCAGATCTTAGAAAACTGATTAGGTCTTGAAATGGACAAGTGATAAAGAGACGCTTTTGAAGATGAATGAAGATATGAAACATTGAAAAATGAGCATGATCCAAGTTTACATGGAACCAAAGCAGTCATGCTCATGGAAGTTAAGGATCTATACCTTTTGAATCATTTGAGAAGATCGGGCTTAAGGATAATTGGATGGGCTGAATTCTGTTTAGCACTAAGAGATAGAAAGTGTTTTCAATAGAAGGTGTATTCCAGACAACTTGAAATGGAACAGTTAGTGGAAAAATGCATCTTCTACATCAAGACAAAATCCAAGAAAAGCACCCAAATTGACAAGGGTCATTCACAGCGAGGAAAGTATTGCTCATACAACTTTACTCTAAAAAAAACCTAAGAAGATAGGCATGTTCGTCAATGATGTGATTGCTAAAGGATATTATAATCGACGTTCTCGAGGCTGGGAGGCCCTTTTTCTGCTACCCAAAATACTTTATACCCTTTGTCACCCCTTTGAGCCTTTGTTACTTTCTTTGACCACCCTCTTTTGGAATCAAGTTTAGAGTCAAGAGAGAAAAAAATGAAAAAAAGAGGAAAAAGAAAAAGAAAAAAAGAGTCCATGCCCCAAGAGTACAAACTAAGGCAATTCTTAGAAAGTTCAAATGGAAAAATGAAAAAGAAAGGAACTATCAAAAGTTCATGCCCTCAGAAGATAGAAGCTGGGGAAAACAAAAGAAAAAAAATAGAAAAAGAAAAGGAAAAAGACAGAGGAAAGAAACTTGAAAAATAGTTAGGTCAGGTGTTTGAACTACGTTATACCTAATTCCTTTTAAAAAAAAAGATATGTAGGAAGCTGTCGTGCCCCCTTTTTCTTGTGAAATCGGGCTTATGACATTTGGGAAGACAACTCGTTCCCTTTTGGGAATTGGTTTTGGAATTGAAGAGTCATCACCTAATGATTTAAGCGCATTAGGACACTAAGAAGGATTTAATTTTGATAACCAGAGATTGGGTAAGGGCTTGAAATTATCCCAAGGGAAAGGTATTAGGCACCCCTCAGGATCCACTAGTGTGGTTTCCGGCCAAACTATTGTTGTGACTTTAGGTACAAGTAGCACATAGGCAAGTAGGACTTCAAATAAGAGGGGATTTTTCACATAAAGGCTACAAGTAAACAAAGGTAAGAAAAGAAACTAAAAAGAGTTGATTCCTTCTTTAAAGAAACAGTTTAAAAGATTTAAAAGAAAGAAACAAAGGAAGGGGGGTCCTAGGTTTATTAATAGTATGGATCACCCCACACAACATCCGTTAATCACTCCTCAGTGAGGGGCTACACGTGATGTTATCGCATGGTAATCATATCCATATCTACCCTTTCCCACCCCGTTAAGGTATTAAAGCGCGAAATGGTCTCGCTTACTTATTGCATGCTATTACCCGCCCCAATCCTATCAGTCCCGGAGACACTTGGGACTACTAATCCTAAAAGGAGGGGATATTAGGCTTAATTGTGGTTTCAAAAGGTAAAAATACTAAGGCGACAGGAAAAAACACATATAGCAAGTTTGGGGAAAGCATACAAACAAATGAAAGGCTCAAATACACCTCCTTTAAATAGAGAAAGCAAGTAGTTAGCATGACTTACACATACTGTTTAGGGTCTGATTAAAACTTAAAAGGTTGAGGCAGACTTTACATAATTCAGATAAGAAGCTCGAATCAGGCCTGCCTGCTGGTTGTAGCTGATAAAATCTGATTCAGTTTATAAGTTTACCATATGGCTTGCCTAAGTGTTGGACGAAAACCTATAGGCATGATATCTACTGATTTTAGAAACAATGAAGTGACCTAATTACATACTGATCTAAAAAAAAGTTGTCAGTTATTAAAGAAAGGCGAGTTTTAGCAAAAGGTCATAAGTTCTGCAACAAATGGTACGTCATTATTATTGCTGGTTTTAGACTTATAAACGAGTGAGGCAATTCAGATTTGGTTAAAACTCCTATATGCATGCTTTCTATGTGTTTGTCGACTTTAAAACACTTTTATAGACGTAGAGAAATGCAGAAATCCTATAAGCACGATATCTAGGTGTTGTATTTTATATGAACATGATAGCTGATTACAGTTGGTTATTTAAGCCCTATAAACATGTTTTCCTAATGAAAAGTGGATATGTAATATTCAGAAAGACCTATAGGCATATTTTCTATATGCATATGCAGAGTTCAGATTTCGAATAATCGTAGACATGGTATCTCTATGAAAGAATGCAGGATTCCTATAGACATGGCATCTACATATGAGCATGCAGGATTCCTATAGACATGGCATCTATATGTGAGAATGCAAGATTCCTATAGACACGATAACTACATATGAGAATGCAGAAATTCAGAAACTCCTATAGCTAGGATATCTACATATGAGAATGCAAGATCCCTATAGACATGGTATCTACATATGAGAATGCAAAAATTCAAAAACTCCTATAGGCAGGATATCTACCCCTTTGTATACATGGTTACCCCTCCCTTTTTTGCTAACCATCCCCGAGAGTTTTATTACAAAGTTATTACAGCCCAGAAAAGAAGTAAAGTAAAGAAAAATGTATCAAAAATTAAGAGTACAACCAAGGAGAGCCTGATTCAGACTTCCTGTCTGAAGTATGAAGTAAACCAACTTCAAGAGATCATATTTCAAAGCCTTTCTCCCATCTGGGGTGTGTCAAAGTTCTCTAAGAGTCTCACATGAACTCCGGGCAGTGCTCACACCCAAATGCAATACCACATTAAGACATAGTGCAGTGTGGAAGGGCCAGCCCTCAAGTGTCCAAGTTCAGAGGGAACTCAAGGTCCCAAGGCAAGGCTCACAAGAGGGGGGCAGAACTTAGAGACTAAGAGAGAGTGCAAGTGCAGAAGTAGAATTCTGAAAGGGGAAAGGGAAAAGGGAAGCAGCTTAAATCAGTACACTTAAAGGTATAGGGGAATGGGGAGTTGCAAAAGGTAAAAACCAGGTTGGTGGGCATACCCAGCAATGGGAGATGCTGGCATACCCTTAGGCATGTTAGAACATATTGTTTAGAGGTTAAGACCCCCATGGATCAAACTTAATTCATAGACAACAACTTACATTTCCATGCCTCACGTCATAACTCAAAACACATAGGGGTAATAGGGGGTAGGGACTCATAGCAGAAACAAGCAGAAAGAAATCAACATGCTAGTTTAAATATTTAACTCTGCAGAAGCTATAAAGTAGACATGGATACAAAAAGCTGTAAATAAACACATTGTGATGATGTTGAAGCTTAAATTAGGACATACCAGTTTCAAAGAAACAAGTAGAGAAAAAGCAGTAGGTCTTGTAAACAGGCCACAGTGCAGGCAAAGAGAGAATACTATTATGAGTAAGTATGAGTCCAGAAGAGATTGTGAATTGTGTCGTGTGTAGTGTGTTTGTGAAAGAAGGTCGTGCCTTTTATAGTGTGAAAATCATAAGGAAAGAAGGTAAGAAAATAGTTAAGGAACTAATTGTCAATAAATTACACAAGACTTCCCTTAGTTAAGGGATTCAGATTCAAACAGGTGAAAATCATTTAAGGAAAGAAGTTGAATAAGCACTTTGTGCACAGCATGCAATTAGGGGCAAATACATAGAAGGTTATTTTAAGGACAGGGTTATGTAGTACATGGTTGTACAAATAAGGTAAGAAAATCAATTAACAGGCAGTAAATCAGAGGTCAGATATCTTGTAATTACTGACCCATGAATGAACCAAGTCGTGAAACTGAGAAGGGTTTTAACTTAGGTCGAGTCACAGATAAAATCAGCAAACAATGGAAAGAAATCAATCAGACCATACTCAAAAGGAAGTCTGAACTAATCACAAATTTGAAAAGTCACTTGAGAGGGAAGTGCATCATATATAAGGAGCATATGAACATGTTAAGCATGAAAAAAGACTGTAGTGTCATTGTAAAATCAGTAGAAAAATCCAGTGTAGAAGAGTTTAGTAAAAATCAGCATTGTATGAAAACAAGGATGTCCAAACTTAGTTTAGAGACTCGAAGTTGGTCTGAAAGAATTAGGGATTTTGAAACAGAAGCCTAGTTCAGGCAAATCACAAAGCAAAGATGAGAGGGCGAGCAATTGAATCGAAACATGTTTAGAGGTTTCAGAAAAGAACTGAAACTTCTAACATGCTTCTTTCAAGAACAAAATTCATAAGAAACATGATAGAAAAGTAACATGCAAACACAGTAGAAGGGTTCAAAGCAAACAGAGTGGAAGAAACTAATTCGAAGCATAATGAGAAAAGACTGATAAGAACAGTAGAGAAAGCATGCTAAGAAATTTTAGAAGAATCTTTAAACAGAGCTCAGTAGATGGAACTTAAATAAGGACACTTAAGAACTTAGTAATGAAAAATACAGTAGGAGAAAAGAAATACAGTAGAAAAGCATAGAAGAACATAATATAGGAAAACACAGTAGGAGAAGCATACAAGAACATGGTGAAAGAAAATACAAGAACATAGCAGAGGCAAATACACACAAAAGACAAAGAAAGTCAGAAAAATACTTAAACACTTTCAGAAAAGAACCCTAGATCAGAAAAGAAAGATTTTTGAAAGTAGTTTTTGAAAGAAGAGTCAGGAAAATCATTTAAAAACTCAAGGAAAGCATAGATACACAACGGATCTAAAGGAATCAGAGAAACCTCGAAGGGTTAGGGTTTCAGAAGAACCCTCGAAGTGAGAAAGGCTTTGAAGGGTCACCGATCTGAGTCAGAGAGGTCAAAATCAAGCTCAAACAACTGTGGTACGCCGAAGCAAAGCCAGAGATGGCCGTGGAACTTCAAATCGATAGAGGTCTGGGTACAACCTTTCAAGGTCAGGCCTTGAATCTTCAAAAATCAGGCGCGTGGGAGTCATAGAAGGCCGGTGTAGGACTCTCATAGCCTTGGAAGCTATAGATTCCGATGGCTTTCAAGGCAGAGGTGGTAGGAGGTGGCTAGGGTTTGAGAAGATTCGAGAGAGTTTGAGAGAGTGGAGGGTTCAGAGGCGGCTGGTAGGTGAAAAATGATAAGGTTAGGGTGGTCGTTTGGGTTAAAAAAGGTAAGAGTGGATAGGGGCCGTTGATCTCAGAGATCAACAGCCAGGATGAGGGGGGTCTGGGTCGGGTAGGATTTAATTAGGTCAGGGGAGGGTTTATTGAGATTGAAATTGGGTTTAATTGGGGGCTGATTTAAGGCTATAATCGAAATAGTTAGGGCTAGTATTTAAATAGCCACTTTTTTCCTTATTTATTTTACAAAAATAGTAAAATAATTTTTGGAAATAAATTAAAGGTACTAAATTAATTAATAATATATAAATATTAAATTAAAAATACTGGAATCAATTTTTTATTTATAAACGTAATTAAATCTTAAAATAGGCTAGTATTGTAATTATATGAAATTTAGCCTTAAAAAATACTAAATAAATTTGTAAAAATATGCAAAAATTATGCTAGTTATATTTTAGTATAAATATGAGAATCCAATAAGTGAATTGCCAAAATGACAATTTTGGGAATAATTATTGGGTTTTTCTTGATAAAATAGGGCAATAAAATTCTTTAAAAATTAATGAAAAAATAGGAAAACCCTTGGACATACTTATATATGCATACCTGTGCTATTTGAAAGGTATTTTGTATATAAAAATATACAAGGAAAAATTGGGTATCAACAGCTGCCCCTCTTTACCCTAAAAGGATGAAAGAGTTGTCGGGTAAAGATACGATGACCAATTTTGAACGAATGAAATGGTTTGAAGAGATTTGGCCGTGCTCTAGTTCCTGAGCTGCCTACATATCCCTGGTCTTACAGGAATCAGGCCATATGTAGTTCAGGATCCGTCGGCGGAGTAAGCCGAGGGAGACCTTTCAAGGACGGACGCAATATTCAGGTTCGGATGAATGTATAAGGTCTAATAGGGTCATAGGAACTAGAGCGGGATTGCTCCTGCTGAGATGGACGCTGCTTGCCGATTTACCTGCGAATAAGCAATACAAGCATATATTGTGCGTAAATTTAAACATGATGCAAGTTCCCGTCGGACCATGAATGCTGTCTTTGGATGGTTAGGATGACGTCCTTGGACCATGATGTCCTGTGTCATGAAGCGCATAATAAAGGATTCGCACACCATGAAATGACGCTCTCGAGCTATGAGAATGAATGCCTCCGAACTATGATGCCTTTGAATAATGATACAAGAGATTAAAAAAGGGGGTCCTCGGGCCATGGCATAGCGTTCTCGGGCTATGAAAATGGTACCTCTGAACAATGACGCCTTTGGACAGTTTGGCAATCTTTCAACCCGTGATATGCAGAAGGTGGCGTTCTTTCAGCCGATGCAAGATGTAAATGAAGTGGCAATCTTTCGGCCGATGCAAGATGTAAATAAAGGTGGCAATATTTCAACCGATGCAAGATGTAAATAAAGGTGGCGATATTTCAGCCGATGCAATACAGCAAATGTATATGGAGACAGTGCTTAGTCTCGAAAGGCAAAATGATAGCCTTATGCAATGCAGGAAATGCAGATGGAGACAAAGCTTAGTCTCGAAAGGCAAAATGGTAGCCTTATGCAATGCAGGAAATGCAGATGGAGACAGTGCTTAGTCTTGGAAGGCAGAATTGTAGCCTTATGCAATGCAGGAAATGCAGATGGAGGTAGAGCTTAACCTCGGAAGGAAGAATGGTAGTCTTATGCAATGCAAGAAATGCAGATGGAGACAGAGCTTAGTCTCGGAAGGCAGAATTGTAGCCTTATGCAATGCAAGAAATACAGATGGAGACAGAGCTTAGTGTCAGAAGGCAGAATGGTAGCCTTATGCAATGCAGGAAATGCAGATGGAGGTAGAGCTTAACCTCGGAAGGCAAAATGGTAGCCTTATGCAATGCAGGAAATGCAGATGGAGGTAGAGCTTAACCTCGGAAGGCAAAATGGTAGCCTTATGCAATGCAGGAAATGCAGATGGAGGTAGAGCTTAACCTCGGAAGGCAAAATGGTAGCCTTATGCAATGCAGGAAATGCAGATGGAGGTAGAGCTTAACCTCGGAAGGCAAAATGGTAGCCTTATGCAATGCAGGAAATGCAGATGGAGGTAGAGCTTAACCTCGGAAGGCAAAATGGTAGCCTTATGCAATGCAGGAAATGCAGATGGAGGTAGAGCTTAACCTCGGAAGGCAAAATGGTAGCCTTATGCAATGCAGGAAATGCAGATGGAGGTAGAGCTTAACCTCGGAAGGCAAAATGGTAGCCTTATGCAATGCAGGAAATGCAGATGGAGGTAGAGCTTAACCTCGGAAGGCAAAATGGTAGCCTTATGCAATGCAGGAAATGCAGATGGAGGTAGAGCTTAACCTCGGAAGGCAAAATGGTAGCCTTATGCAATGCAGGAAATGCAGATGGAGGTAGAGCTTAACCTCGGAAGGCAAAATGGTAGCCTTATGCAATGCAGGAAATGCAGATGGAGGTAGAGCTTAACCTCGGAAGGCAAAATGGTAGCCTTATGCAATGCAGGAAATGCAGATGGAGGTAGAGCTTAACCTCGGAAGGCAAAATGGTAGCCTTATGCAATGCAGGAAATGCAGATGGAGGTAGAGCTTAACCTCGGAAGGCAAAATGGTAGCCTTATGCAATGCAGGAAATGCAGATGGAGGTAGAGCTTAACCTCGGAAGGCAAAATGGTAGCCTTATGCAATGCAGGAAATGCAGATGGAGGTAGAGCTTAACCTCGGAAGGCAAAATGGTAGCCTTATGCAATGCAGGAAATGCAGATGGAGGTAGAGCTTAACCTCGGAAGGCAAAATGGTAGCCTTATGCAATGCAGGAAATGCAGATGGAGGTAGAGCTTAACCTCGGAAGGCAAAATGGTAGCCTTATGCAATGCAGGAAATGCAGATGGAGGTAGAGCTTAACCTCGGAAGGCAAAATGGTAGCCTTATGCAATGCAGGAAATGCAGATGGAGGTAGAGCTTAACCTCGGAAGGCAAAATGGTAGCCTTATGCAATGCAGGAAATGCAGATGGAGGTAGAGCTTAACCTCGGAAGGCAAAATGGTAGCCTTATGCAATGCAGGAAATGCAGATGGAGGTAGAGCTTAACCTCGGAAGGCAAAATGGTAGCCTTATGCAATGCAGGAAATGCAGATGGAGGTAGAGCTTAACCTCGGAAGGCAAAATGGTAGCCTTATGCAATGCAGGAAATGCAGATGGAGGTAGAGCTTAACCTCGGAAGGCAAAATGGTAGCCTTATGCAATGCAGGAAATGCAGATGGAGGTAGAGCTTAACCTCGGAAGGCAAAATGGTAGCCTTATGCAAGAGAAAATCAAAAAGAGTTTTCTTAGCTGATAGCTGATTGCGATATTGTGGCTACTGGGGATATTGTATGCGGATAGCAATTGTGAATAGGTGTGACGGTTTTGAGCATTGTATTTCTGAACAGTATGAGTGTATAATATATTCGATGATTTTGCGACTTGGGTGCTTGCATCCAAAGAAAAATTGTGAGTTTTATAAAGGGGAAAGGTTATTTTGTGTCCCCACTGATTTCACTTGACCTGCTCGGCTCTATTTCAGTGATATTGTGCGTATCATTGGGGTAGAGTTGCTAAACAAAGCAATTTTGGTAACAGACAAGCATGAGTTTGTAAGAATATGACATAAGTATATAGTTAAGAAATAGCTTTTAGATGAACCGACGACTGTGATGTGGTTCAGGACATTGCAGCCTCTCTTGCTTTGGAATTTTGAGGGTCCTCCTCAAAATTCTGCCCCAGTTTAATGGGTTGATGCTTCTGACAGCTGCTTGCGATGATCGGCTGAAATTACTTTGGAATTTTGAGGGTCCTGCTCAAAATTCTGCCCCAGTTTCCAATTGCGGGGAGGAAATGAAAATTTTATTGAATTATGACCAGACCCATAAGGCTGCCTACGTATCCCATCTTAAACGGGAATTAGGTCAGACGTAGTTCAAATTACATCATATAAGGAAAGCATGAAAATTACACATAGTAACGCTTGACTGCATCTGAATTGATTGGTTTTAGCCAAACTTCTCCGTCCATTTCTGCAAGTATAAGGACTCCTCCTGTCATAACCCGGTGAACCATGTATGGACCCTGCCAGTTGGGAGAGAACTTCCCTTTGGCTTCATCTTGATGCGGGAAAATATTCTTTAACACTAGCTGCCCCGGTGTGAACCGTCTTGGCTTGACTATCTTTATTAAAGGCTCTAGCCATTCTGTTCTGATAAAATTGACCATGGCAAACTGCATTCATTCTCTTTCCATCTATAAGAGCTAGATGCCCATAATGATTCTTTACCCATTCTGCATCGTCGAGCTCAGCTTTATGTATGACCCTTAGGGAGGGAATCTCTACTTCGGCGGGAATAACTGCCTCTATACCATAAACCAACATATAGGGAGTTGCCCCAGTTGATGTGTGCACTATGGTGTGATACCTAAATAGGGCGAATGATAGCTTTTCATGCCATTGCTTATGCTTCTCTATCATTTTCCTTAATATCTTCTTGATGTTTTATTGGCGTCTTCTACGGCTCCATTCATCTGAGGCCTATAGGTTGTGGAATTCTTGTGTTCGATCTTAAAGGTTTCACACATGGCCTTCATCAGGTCACTGTTGAGGTTGGAACCGTTGTCAGTGATGATTGATTCTGGAATCCCGAATCGACAAACGATACAATTGCGGATAAAGTCTACCATGACCTTCTTAGTCACTGCTTTGAAAGATGTTGCTTCGACCCACTTGGTAAAATAGTCAATTGCCACTAGGATGAATCTGTGCCCGTTGGAAGTGGCAGGTTCAATTATTCCAATAACATCCATTCCCCAAGCGATGAACGGCCATGGTGACCTTGTTGTATTAAGCTCGTTTGGGGGTACCTTTATCATGTATTTATGTACCTGACAGCGGTGGCATTTTTGAACGTACTGGATGCAGTCTGTTTCCATAGTCATCCAAAAGTAACCAGCCTGGAGTATCTTCTTAGCTAAGACAAAACCGTTCATATGCGGACCATAGGTCCCGGCATGGATTTCCTTTAGCAGTTTAGATGCTTCCTTTGCGTCGACACACCTTAGTAATCCCAAATCTGGAGTCCTCCTATACAGGATTCCTCCGTTGTGAAAGAAATTGTTGGACAACCTTCGAAGAGTAGTATTGGCAAGCTCTGGGTATTCTCTTTTTGCCAAATATTCCTTGATGTCGTGAAACCAAGGTTTTCTATCTACTTCTTCTTCGACATGAGCACAGTAAGCTGGCTGATCATGGATCTTTACTGGAATGGGATCAATGAAGTTTTTGTCTGGATGTTTTATCATGGATGATAGGGTAGCCAATGCATCAGCAAACTCATTCTGGACTCTGGGAACATGCTGGAACTCTGTCTTTGTGAACCTCTTCCCAACTCCTATACATGGTCCAGATAAGAGAGTATCTTGGAATTCTTGGTCGCCCATTCTCCTCATACCTGATGTATGAGTAGGTTTGAGTCTTACTAGCAACTCTTGGATGTTCATGTGAACGGCCATCTTGAGCCCTAAGATGCAGGCTTCATACTCGGCCATATTGTTGATGCAAGGGAATCTGAGTTTGGCAGACACCGGATAATGCTAACTGAATCCTTTGAAATTTGCTACTCCGTCGAAAAACATTCTCCAACCGTCATAGGAATCTACAATATCTTCTCCTATGAATGATACCTCTTCGTCAGGAAAATACGTTTTCAAGGGTTCGTATTCTTCGTCCATGGGGTTTTCGGCCAGGTGATCTGCTAGTGCCTGCCCCTTGATTGCTTTCTGAGTTACATAGACAATGTTGAATTCACTCAACAGGATTTGCCACTTGGCTAGCTTGACACTGGGCATGGGATTCTGAAAGATGTACTTCAAATGATCCATCCTTGATATGAGATATGTAGTATAGGCATAGAAGTAGTGCCTCAGCTTCTGAGCCACTCAAGTTACAGCACAACAGGTGCATTTTAATAGAGAATACCGAGCCTCGTACAGAGTGAACTTTTGTTGAGGTAGTAAATGACTTGCTCTTTCTTTCCTATTTCATCATGCTGTCCTAGGACACAACCGAAGGCACCATCTAATACTGCGATGTAGAGTAATAGAGGTCTACCTGGTTCAGGCGGGACCAAAACTGGTGGTGTTGACAAATATTACTTGATCCTATCAAAAGCTTTCTGGCATTCATTGATCCATTTGGTGGCAGCATCCTTTTTCAACATCTTGAAGATTGGCTCACAGATAACTATAGATTGTACTATGAACCGGCTGATGTAGTTAGGTCTCCCCAAGAAACTCATTACGTCCTTCTTGTTCCTTGGCGGTGACAATTCTTGAATGGCTTTGATCTTTTATAGATCCAGTTCTATTCCTCGGTGACTCACAATAAACCCGAGCAATTTCCCAGCTGGAACCCCAAATGCACATTTCGCGGGATTTAGCTTTAGGTTGTACCTTTGCAGTCTATTGAAGAATTTCCTCAAATCTTCCATGTGATCAGTGGCCTTCTTTGACTTAATAATGATGTCATATACATATACTTCTACCTTCGTGTGTATTATATCATGGAAAATGGTAGTCATGTGTCATGCCCCAACCTCGGAAGGCGCGATCGGTGCTCAATCAAGTGAACCCGACTGAGCAAGCCTTACCGAACACTTTCTACCCCAAATCAATATGAATACGGAACCCATGCCTTTCATTAATTTAGACGAGAATACATGGTGCATACTACATCATTGGTTCATTTCATATCACAAAGATTTA
>MU720472.1:0-15999 GCA_026770625.1 Nicotiana glauca | reverse complement strand
AGACACATATATCAAAGATAATTCAAGTTGCAATCACAGGTAAATGAGCACATAGCTAGCATGAATAATTCTTTGTTTTGATGTTGGCTTATAGCCCAAGTATTTCAACACATAACTGTACTCTTTCATGCTTCTCTAATTGTCAAGAATGGTGCATTATTCATATTGAGGCACATCCTTCATGAATATGTATGGACATATGGAAATCAATGCTTAATAACAATCAATACACTAACCAATTCAACTCTTACCATACTTTCGTAAATGACAACGAAGCTCAATTTCTAATAAAAGGGGTTTTAGCCATACATACCTTAATAAAGCTTTCCTTACTCTTTTACAAATTTCCGGAACTCTTAGCACTTCGATCTATTGAGTAAGAATTACAAATTAAATCGAGAATTAGAGATGAGATTGAGACTCTAGCTTGGTTCAAGCATATTGACTAACCCTAGAGTTGCAATGTGATCTTAGGCCTATTTTTTAGAGCAATTTATATCATTTTGTACCCCTATTTAATTTACCACCTCCCACTACTCTATGGTTTGATATGCATGCACGGAATCCATTGTTATACCCATGAATCACCTCACTAGTAACCCTTTATATCTGAGAATAAAACAAACAAGAGTTGGGGTGATGAAGTCTTACCTCTTGAGATGAAGGTCTAGGGGTCTTCACTTGATTTTCTTCAAGGATTTAGCCATATCTTATGGAATAATTTGATGGGGAGACTTTTCCTCTCTAAAAACCCTCTCTTTCCCTCTAGAAAATGCTCAGAAGAATGCTTAAAATGAGCTATAATACCGAATATATCGATATGGAGGTCGGGTTAAAAATTAGAAAATTGGAGCCCCAAGTCAAATATGCGATTGCATTTGCGATCGCAGAGTAAACATGCGGTCCGCATAATGGACCGCAAAATGCTCCCTAGAAATTGGACACTCTGACTGAGTCTGCGGCAGGAATGCGGTCCGCATTCACGTTCTGCGGTCGCAAAGCGCACCGCAGAACTGACCCTTACAAAATTCAAAGGAAAATATGCGACGACTATGCGGTCCGCTTTTCGATTATGCGACCGCATTTCGACCGCATAGCTGACTTCAATTTTTACCAACATTCTGACTAACTCTGCGGCAGATATACAGTCTGCATACCTAATTTGCGGCCGCATTCTGGACGGCATTTCTTGCATTTTTTTTGGGAACTTATTCTTGAATTTTTAATGCATTATTCAATCCAAAAAGGTCCGTGCTTATGAATTGCTAACACATGCTCCTAACTTGGCACCACAGGATTCGGGTTTTCTGAGTAGGGATTTCACGGGGCCTTACATCATGGCCCTCATGTTGGTGGCCCCTGTATTCTTTAACCCGAATGGCATCATCTTGTAGCAGTACATCCCCTACGGCGTAATGAAAGCCATTTTCTCAGCATCTTCTTCATCCATCCAGATCTGTTGGTACCTAACGAAATAATCTACAAATGATTGCAACTCGTGCTTGGCGCAATTGTCAATCAGGATGTGTATGTTTGGCTAGGGAAATTCGTCTTTCGGACTGGCCCGGTTGAGATCCCAGTAGTCGACACAGACTCTAACCTTCCCATCTTTCTTTGGCACTAGCACAATGTTAGCTAACCATGTCGGGTATTCCACTACCTTGAGAACCTTAGCTTTGACGTGCTTAGTGACTTCTTCCTTGATTTTCAAACTCATATCTGGCTTGAATTTTCTGAGCTTCTGTTTTATTGGTGGACATGTCAGATCAGTCGGCAGTTTGTGTGTCACAATAGATGTACTCAGCCCAGTTATTTCGTCGTACGACCAGGCGAATATGTCCTCATATTCTCGTAGAAACTCTGTGTATTCCCTCTTTTTGACGGTGATAAGTGAACGTTGATTCGTGTTTTTTTGACATTTTTTGCATCTCCTAGGTTAACAATCTCTATCTCGTCCAGGGCTGAATTAGGCCTGTTCTCAAAATTCTCAACTTTTTTAATAATCTCTTCTGGTATATCATCTTTCTCTGAATCTATATCTGTTTGTTGCGTTGTCTTGTTGCATGTCACAGTCATTAGTTTATCAAGATAAGTAATAGTAATGATGTATAAGTAAAGTAATGAGAGAAATAAATAAGAGTAATATTTATAAGAAAACCGAAATGCTTTGATAAATTCCATAACTGTTTTTGAACATTAGAGCTCTTTCTTGCGAAAATTAAAATGCAAAAGGAAAGTCAACTAGTAAAATAAAATGGTGCATGATGCTTGTTCAGCCTTGCTACCCCGAGGCTCGACGGGCTCTAGTGGTTCTGGCAGTCCAGCTATTGAGGCATGCTCCTCTGCTTACAGCCTGTATGGAAGGGACTTCCTCCCCCTCCTCCTCGAAAACGACACAACAATCCATGTTATCGTCTTCTAGGAACAAATTCCTTACTGGTGCCAGTGCTTCCTCTTCTTCTGACCCATATATAACTTCGGCCGGTTGGAAAGTCTGTTCCATGCATGGTATTGGCTGCTCCAATGGATAGTAGGGACCATGCCATGGTGGCGACCAGTCGTTGAATTGTTTTCAGGTATACTCATATCCCAATCCGAAGGTGGTGCCATGCTTCTTGAGCTTGATGGGCTTAGCGATTTCTTGAAGATTCTTGCCAAGTCCCTTGCCAGTTTCATATCTACTCCAGTTCAATATGCTTTCAATTTTGTTATCCCACCACTTATCCTTATCAACGGCGTTGACTCGCTCGATGTGGTGGTAAGTTTCCCTGCCTATCTTTCTTCTGCCTCCAATTGCTGGGATGGTCTGGCGACTGTATATGGGATTGCTACCGTCGACCTGAATGATCACCTCTTGGTGCTTCTACTCAGACTTCACTGCCTGATGCAATGTTGATGCTACGGCCCCAGCTACATAGATCCATGGTCGTCCCAACAACAGATTGTAAGATGCCGGCACTTCTATCACTTGAAAATCGACATCGTGCCAAGTAGGCCCCATTTGCAAACACAAGCTAATTTCCCCAATAGTGGACCTTTGAGAACCATCGAAAGCTTTGACGTTGATGGCCCCATCCTTGATTTCATGCACCCCCTTTCCTAATGTCTTGAATGTCAACAAAGGACAAATGTTGAGGCTGGATCCTCCGTCAATCAGGATCCTGGTGATAAAATAATCTTCGCATTGCACGGTGATGTGCAATGCCTTGTTGTGACCCAACCTCTCTGGTGGCAGCTCATCTTCATGAAAAGTGATCTTGTGACTTTCCAATACCTGGCCTACCATGTTTTCCATCTCTCCGCCGGTGATGTTACTTGGTACATACACTCTTAGCAAGGCATTCTTGTGTGCATCGGAACTTTGTAGCAAAGCAAGGATAGAAATATGTGCTGGTGCTTTGTTCAACTGATCAATGATTGAGTATTCTTTGGCTTGTATCTTTCTCCATAGATCGTCGGGCTCGGCTTTAGTGATGGTTGGCCGACTAGAGGCCTACTTACTTGACTCAGCCAAATGTTCCAGGGTATAAACCCTGTTGGTTCTTATCATACCCTGTGCCGCAACGGCTTCCCCGAACTTGACCTTCCTCTTTCTTCTGGCCTCGGCTGTGTAGTCCCAAGGTATTGCATTAGTGTGGAACGGTGTTACTGCCAACATTGCCACTAGAATTGGCGTGGCTATCTTTAATCCGAATGGAGCAGGCCCCTTAGGCAGTAAAACTGCAATTTCAAAAGGTGTAGGTGTGTTTGCTAGTTACATAAACTCAACCTCAATCGGCATTGGCGTCTTTGTAGAGGATGGTGCTTCAAACTCGAGTGGCATGGACATGTTTACCTCAGCGTCCCCAGAAGGCTGAATCTGGACCACAATTGGATTAAGGGTGACTACTGGCTTCTTTGGATCGTCGCCTTCTGTGATTAAACCGATTGATCCCTTGGGGTCCCAGTCATCCTCTATCTCGATCATGTGAACACCTCCGCCCTTGTGATCTGGTAGAGGGTTATTGTGGACATTCGGAGCAGGCTCCTTTGCTACAATGATCTTGTTATCAATCAAAGTTTGGATCTTATCCTTCAGAGAGCGGCATTCATCAATGGTATGTCCTTTTATGATGGAATGGTATGCACATGATTTATTCGGATTGACCCATTAAGAAGGGTTTTTAGGGGTTATAGCAGGGATAGGGGTGACATAACCAGTAGCTTTGAGCCTTTCGTACAGCTAGTCAATTGGTTTAGCAATGGCGGTATACTATTTGGAAGGTCTGTGGTCGAAATTTAGTCGAGGTCTAGGGAAGTTTTGACGTGGGGGAGGTGATTGATAGTGGGATGGTTGACTGTGTAGGCTTGGTAAACATGTGCTGGTTGGGAGTATTTGGGTGAAGTGGGCTGATATGCGAGAGGTGGAGATGACTGATAAGTGGGTGGTGGAGTATGGTAAGAGGGTGAGGGTGCTTGGTAATTTGGGGTAGGCTGAAATGTGATTGGAGGTATTGGGTATGTTTGGTACTTGATAGAGGATTTGGTTCTCTGTGCAACCATTACAGCACCTACGTCACTTTTCTTGGACGTACCGCCAGACTGTAAAGCATTATTGGTAGCTTGCAAGGCTTCAAAATTCGTAACCATACCACTCTTGATGCCTTCATCGATCCTTTCTCCTAGCTTGGTGATGTCAAAAAAATTGTGATTCTCGATCAGTATCAGCCTCTCATAATATTGTGGGTCTTGGGCCCGAACGAAGAATTTGTTCATTTGCTCTTCTTCCAAAGAAGGCCTAACCTTAGCAGCTTCTGATCTCCATCGAGTAGCATACTCACGGATGGTCTCTGTGGGTTTCTTCTTCAAGTTTTGAATATAGAACACATCTGATGCATTCTCCGTTTGAACCTGAATCTGTCCATAAAATCAGATGCCATGCTTACCTAGCTCGACCACTTCTTCGGATCCTGGCTAATGTACCAAGATAAGGTGTCTCCCTTGAAGCTCCTTATGAAAAGCTTCATGCGGATTTTCTCGTCTCTTCCCACTCCGACCAGCTTGTCACAGTATGCTCTCAAGTGGACCCTTGGATCCGCTGTACCATCAAACATCTCGAACTTGGGAGGTTTGTACCCCTTGGGCAGTTCGACATTGGGCTGCATGCAAATATCTTCATAGTTTAGCCTCTCAATTCCCTTACTACCTTCAATGCCTTGAATTCTGTTAGTCAACCTTTTAAGCTCTTCGGCCAGATTTCTGATGAGCGAGTATTTATCATCGGACTCGGGTATGCTTGAGATGGGCTGGGTAGAGTGCGGCACGGTCTCCATGTAGATGGGGGTGTTATGTTGGCAGTGGTCATTTGTGGAGTTCTGGAGTTCTGAGATGAGCAGTGGGGTGTTATTTGAGGTATGGCAGGTATTGCAGTGGTGGTGAGGAGCGGGATGGTTTTGTTGCTTTGGAATGTTTTGCGGAGGTACATGATTCTAAGTATTTGGGAAAGTAACCTCTGGAGTGGTGAGGGAAAATGACAGATTTTCCAGATTCCGGACAGCTTTTGTTCTTGTTGGGATGCATTTTCCTTGGGGACCAGAGTACCGTGACCATGAGTGACCTCTACCCGTTCAGTTGAGTTGTTCGAATCTTCCATTCTTCCTTTGTTCTTGTGTTTGATAGGACTGGGAGGAGAAGTAGGTGGAGGGCCCCTGGATCTCGTGAAATATGATGATGTTGCCAAAGTTCACGAACTAACCTTTGGGTAGGGGAATAAAGAAAAGGTAAAAACAAAAAGGTAACAAGTTAGTGAGGATCATTAGAAAAAATGTTGGAATATTTAAACACGTAGTGCTGAAATATAAAGCGTGTCCTAATTTTGGGGACCTCATTGTGCCCGAGGTAGGCCTAGCGACAAGTTAATTTGGAGAACTTAGAATGCTAAATGCCTTATTTTATTGATAAAAGGTAGGCGAATCCAAAAACGACACTAAATAACAAGAAAATAAAAATCGCTAATGGCCATTGGCCTTATTACATTTTATAAAGCGAAAATGGAAATTCCTATCTATTTTGTCCCAGAGGGACCTTCCCCAGACTCGGCATCCCTTGCTCCATCGAACAGTTTTCCCAACTCGCGAAGTCCAGCAATAGGTAGGCTCTGGATGATCTTGTTGTTGGGTTGGATTTCCATGAGAGAAGGTAGGTTTCCCAAATATTTCCGACAAGAGTCTGATCACTAAAGTGAAGATCTTTCCACCAGCTTAGTAGTTTGGGGTGGATGTTGGTGACCATGCCGAATCGGGGGACTTCGTGCCTCAGGTTTCTGCAAGACATAAGGTTAGGCCCTTACCCCCACCAGACTTGACTACTAAATATCAATAATTGGCATAGAAGCATTTAGTTCTCCAAATAAATGAACAAAATGTGGTAGTGTCCATTTAAGTTTTAGGGAAACCCGGTGGACTTTGGACAAGGCTATCTTAAAGAGTCATTATGCGAACAACATAACTAACTCAGCTAGGTTTGACCATGATGCATGCACAATTAAACAGAGTAAGGTTTCTATGTGGTATTAGACTGGTACCCTTGAGCGGACAACTCAAGATAGAAAGGCGCAGAACCGTCGACTACACCATTGATCGACTGGTTTTACCGTAAATATGCCTTTGCTGGATTTAGGGGGTGATAATATAGGAAGAGCGCAACCACTAATGATAAGCGTGCTATGGTATTTTGTTTGGCACGAGTGGAATATGATGTTGAAAACATGCTTATGCAATAATTAAAACAAGTTGTCACGTATTTGCACGTTCATAAAATAATAATTACAATAATTTAAAACAGTAATAAAGGAATGCAGTAAAGGAAAGTAGTAAAAGAAATAAGGGAAAGAAACAAAAAGACATGTCATTTTTGTAGTGGAAGAGGGAATTAAATGCTTAAAGGGATTAAACAAATAAAGGCACATAAGAAATGTAAAGTCACAGTAATAGCTTGAAATGGTAAAAACCTAAAAGAATTCCCCAGCAGAGTCGCCATGCTGTCGCGCCCCCTTTTTCTTGTGAAATCGGGCTTATGACATTTGGGAAGACAACTCGTTCCCTTTTGGGAATTGGTTTTGGAATTGAAGAGTCATCACCTAATGATTTAAGCGCATTAGGACACTAAGAAGGATTTAATTTTGATAACCAGAGATTGGGTAAGGGCTTGAAATTATCCCAAGGGAAAGGTATTAGGCACCCCTCAGGATCCACTAGTGTGGTTTCCGGCCAAACTATTGTTGTGACTTTAGGTACAAGTAGCACATAGGCAAGTAGGACTTCAAACAAGAGGGATTTTTCACATAAAGGCTACAAGTAAACAAAGGTAAGAAAAGAAACTAAAAAGAGTTGATTCCTTCTTTAAAGAAACGGTTTAAAAGATTTAAAAGAAAGAAACAAAGGAAGGGGGGTGTCACGCTCCAAATTCGTAGGACATGACCGGCGCTCAACCGGGTATCCCCAGTCAAGCGGACCTGGGTGCCTTTCCTATCCCACGCGTACCCCGTATTTTCATTATCCATTAATCAAAGGAAATAGTTACTTATAATTAAAACACCATTTTACAAAACACACATAGTCACTTAATGAGGTTTGCAACTTCCATCACCCAATATACAAAATACATATTTACATAAGTGCGCAACCCACATTTATTGTCTATGGAGCCTCTAAAAGTACAGTAGGATAATACAGTATTTGCCGGTAACAAGGCTCCGGCTATACCTTACACAAAATCAAAATAAAACTCCGAACACAAGCGGCCTGAGCCACGCAGGGCCCCGAGAGGAGTGGGGCTCAACAAAAATCTGATGGAAGACGAAGGGGGAGCTACGATCAGTGGGCTGGAGTACCTGCTGTGGATCCACTTACAATCATAACACGAATGTAGCACCCCCGGCAAAAGGGATGTCAGTACATTTGAATTGTATTGGTATGTATAACAAACCTTACCCTGAGTAACCTCAAGCCATACACAAGTAATAAACGATCGAAAGAAGCAACAATTGAGTACACGCAAGGAAAACAATCAAGGCAAACAAGTTAACAAACTCTCCTTTCCCTATCATCATTTCCACATTTTCAATTTCACAACGTTCTCATATTTCATTTCAATAGTGATATCGATCACTTTCCACCCTTATTACCTCGGCCACCCTTATTACCTCGGCCACCCTTATCACCACAACCCACACCTTATTACTTCGTGTTGCGGCGCGCAATCCGATCCCACCGAGCAATCACAATTCACTAACAATACCACAACAATAATAATTTACAAGGATAACCACAACAAGTTTTAAGAACAACAACCACAAATCCCAATAACAACAACAACACAACTCACAAAAGGTTTAGGTAACTATCCATACCATTTCCATCTTTTTCAACAGCCCGTTATACCATTTAGATCACAACAATAGTTTTCCACGACTAAACACAAAGGATGTTATCACAGTCATTTCAATTTCACAAATTTTCAATTCCTTTCTATCACTTATCCCATAGTCTTTACCACATAACACGTTCACAATCACAACTTGGTTTATTGCCATTTACTTGCACAATCATGTCAGATGTCTTAACCAACAACGCATAAGGCACAATATTTACATGAATTCACAAATAGTTCACACAAGTAAACACATCCTGCTCACAAGAGTTTAACTTCACAACTAATTCATGGAGATATCACATATCAAGTATTCGGACACCAAACAAGGCGATTTTACAAAGGATAAAGTTAGCCGTACATACCTGGAGCTGAATCCTTTTTAATTTCTACTTCCAATTCACCAAAATCTAGCACTGTCATTATGGTGCACAAATTAATACACATAACTTAGAATTCAAGGCCCAAAAATCACTACCCGAACGTATTTAGGTTATTAACCCCTTCCTTGCACAAGTTTTTACTCCCACCTAATTACTCCTACTAGATTTTAGGTTTTAATAGACATGCATGAATGATTTCAACCATTATTTCAAGGACTAATGCATGAGACTCCCCCTCTTAGTTTAAACCAGAAATTCAATGGGAGAAGTTAGGGATTTTACATGTAAGGAAAGGGGATATGAAGATAAGCTTGAAATTTCCCGGCCCGGATGGTTTTGAAGAACCAAATTTTTGAGAAGATGACTTTCTCTCTCAAGACCCTCTCTTCCTCTCTCTTAATTTGTTCAGCAAGATTGTTAAAATGAGGGGGTTGAGGTGTTTTATTGAAAAGGGTTCGGGTTTTAAAATTTAGAAAAATAGAAGCCCGAGCAAATCTTCGGTCGCATTCTGCGATCGCAGAATCGAAATACGTTCCGCAGATTGGACCACAGAAATACGTCCAAAACTCTAAAGGTCTGCCTAGGTCTACGACAGGAATGCGGTCCACATTCTTGTTATGCGATCGTATTTTGCACCGCAGAATTGACCTCCACAAATCCTTGAGGAATTTATGCGATGATTATGTGGTCCGCATATTGATTATGCGATCGCATAATGGACCGCATTTTCAACATCAATTTTGACAATCCTTCTGCTTCACTCTGCGGCAGAAATACGGTCCACATAGCTGATTTGCAACCGCATTCTGGACCGCAGAATGACAATTTTTCTGGAAAATCGATTCTTTATTCCTAACACATATTCGGACCTTGGCACTACGAGCTACTAGGTTTTGAGCACAAGATTTTTACGGGGCCTTACAGGGGGTTCCTAGGTTTATTAATAATATGGATCACCCACACAACATCCGGTAATCACTCTTCAGTGAGGGGCTACACGTGATGTTATCGCGTGGTCATCATATCCATATCTACCCTTTCCCACCCCGTTAAGGTATTAAAGCGCGGAATGGTCTCGCTTACTTATTGCATGCTATTATCCGCCCCAATCATATCAGTCCCGGAGGCACTTGGGACTACTAATCCTAAAAGGAGGGGATATTATGCTTATTTGTGATTTCAAAAGGTAAAAATACTAAGGCGACAGGAAAAAACACATATAGCAAGTTTGGGGAAAGCATATAAACAAATGAAAGGCTCAAATACACCTCCTTTAAACAGAGAAAACAAGTAGTTAGCATGACTTACACATACTATTTAGGGTCTGATTAAAACTTAAAAGGTTGAGGCAGACTGATTTATTACATAATTCAGATAAGAAGCCCGAATCAGGCCTGCCTGCTAGTTGTAGCTGATAAAATCTGATTCAGTTTATAAGTTTACCCTATGGCTTTCCTAAGTGTTGGACGAAAACATATAGGCATGATATCTACTGATTTCAGAAACAATGAAGTGAACTGATTACATATTGATTTAAAAAAAAGTTGTCAGTTATTAAAGAAAGGCGAGTTTTAGCAAAAGATCATAAGTTCTGCAACAAATGGTACGTCATTATTAATGCTGGTTTTAGACTTATAAACGAGTGAGGCGATTCAGATTTGGTTAAAACTCCTATAGGCATGCTTTCTATGCGTTTTTTTGACTTTAGAACACTTTTATAGACATAGAGAAATGCAGAAATCCTATAAGCATGATATCTAGGTGTTGTATTTTATATGAACATGATATCTAATTGCAGTTGGTTATTTAGGACCTATAAACATGTTTGCCTAATGAAAAGTGGATATGCAAGATTCATAAAGACCTATAGGCATATTTTTTATATGCATATGCAGAGTTCAGATTTTGAATAATCGTAGACATGGTATCTCTATGAAAGAATGCAGGATTCTTATAGACATGGCATCTACATATGAGCATGCAAGATTCCTATAGACATGGCATCTATATGTGAGAATGCAAGATTCTTATAGACATGGTATCTACATATGAGAATGCAGATATTTAGAAACTCCTATAGGCAGGATATCTACATATGAGAATGCAGGATTCCTATAGACATGGTATCTATATATGAGAATGCAGAAATTCAGAAACTCTATATAGGCAGGATATCTACCCCTTTGCATACATGGTTACCCATCCCTTTTTCACTAGCCATCCCTGAGAGTTTCATTACAAAGTTATTACAACCCAGAAAAGAAGTAAAGTAAAGAAAAATACATCAAAAATTAAGAGTACAACCAAAGAGAGCTTAATTCAGACTTCTTGTCTGAAGTATGAAGTAAACCAACTCCAAGAGATCATATTTCAAAGCCTTTCTCCTATTTGGGGTGTGTCAAAGTTCCCTAAGAGTCTCATATGAACTCCGGGAAGTGCTCACACCCAAATGCATTTCCACATTAAGACATAGTGCAGTGTGGAAGGGCTAGCCCTCAAGTGTCCAAGTTCAGAGGGAACTCAAGGTCCCAAGGCAAGGCTCACAGGAGGGGGGGGGGGCAGAACTTAGAGACTAAGAGAGAGTGCAAGTGCAAAAGTAGAATTCTGAAAGGGGAAAGGGAAAAGGGAAGCAGCTTAAATCAGTACACATAAGGGTATAGGGGAATGGGGAGTTGCAAGAGGCAAAAAGCAGACTGGTGGGCATACCCAGCAATGGGAGATGCTGGCACACCCTTAGGCCTGTTAGCACATATTGTTTAGAGGTTAAGACCCACATGGATCAAACTTAATTCATGGACAACAAGTTACATTGCCATGCCTCAAGTCATAACTCAAAACACATAGGGGTAATAGGGGGTAGGGATTCATAGCAGAAACAAGCAGAAAGAAATCAAAATGCTAGTTTAAATATTTAACTCTGCAGAAGCAGTAAAGTAGACATGGATACAAAAAGATGTAAATAAACAGATTGTGATGATGCTGATACTTATATTAGGACATACCAGTTTCAAAGAAACAAGTAGAGAAAAAGCAGTAGGTCTTGTAAACAGGCCACAGTGCAGGCAAAGAGAGAATACTATTATGAGTAAGTATGAGTTCAGAAGAGATTGTGAATTGTGTCGTGTGTAGTATGTTTATGAAAGAGGGTCATGCCTTTTATAGAGTGAAAATCGTGAGGAAATAAGGAAAGAAAATAGTTAAGGAACTAATTTTCAATTAATTACATAAGACTTCCCTTAATTGAAGGATTCAGATTCAAACGGGTGAAAACCATTTAAGGAAAGAAGTTGAAAAAGCACTTTGTGCACAACATGCAATTAGAGGCAAATACATAGAAGGTTATTTTAAGGATAAGGTTTTGTAGTACACAGTTGTACAAATAAGGTAAGAAAATCAATTAACAGGCAATAAATCAGAGGTCAGGGATCTTGTAATTACTGACCCATGAATGAACCAAGTCGTAAAACTGAGAAGGATTTTAACTTAGGTCGAGTCATAAAGAAAATCAGCAAACAATGGAAAGAAATCAATCAGAACATACTCAGAAGGAAGTCTGAACTAATCACAAATTTGAAAATTCATTTGAGAGGGAAGTGCATCATATATAAGGAGCATACGAACGTGTTAAGCATGAAAAAAGACTGTAGTGTCATTGTAAAATCAGTAGAAAAATCCAGTGTAGAAGAGTTTAGTAAAAATCAGCAATGTATGAAAATAAGGATGTCCAAACTTAGTTCAGAGACTCGAAGTTGGTCTGAAAGAATTAGGGATTTTGACATAGAACCCAAGTTCAGGCAAATCACAAAGCAAAGATGAGAGGGCGAGCAATTGAATCGAAACATGTTTAGAGGTTTCAAAAAAGAACTAAAACTTCTAGCATGCTTCTTTCAGCAACAGAATGCATGAGAAACATGATAGAAAAGTAACACGCAAACACAGTTGTAAGGCCCCGGAAAAATTTCGCTAAGTTAACTAGGATTTCTTGGTGAAACGTAGGTTTATTATAATATTTTTATGTGCTATAAACATTGGTGTACATCCTTTGGATTTGGTAAATATGTGTATAATCTCATGGTAAGTAATTTGGGGTCCAAGGAAAGGCCTATGTCTAAGAAAAATTGGAAAAGTCCATAAAAGGCTAAAATTTTCAATGATCTTGCACTAGCCCATACTTTGAACGAGCATATCTAACTATCTATAACGTTTTAGGTGATGTATAACCTATCAAATTAAAGGTCTTTGAGTCTAGTTTCCAATGCTTCAAACCGTTTGTCGTTTGGACATTCCTACACAAAGTTATGATCAAATTATCAAAAGCTAGAAAAATGCAATTCTGCGGTCGAATCTGCGGTCGCAGAAGCAACTCTGCGGACCGCAAAACCCATTCTGCGATCGCAGAATGAGGCAGAACAGCCCAGTTCTGGGCAACGACTTTTGCGACGAATCTGCGGCCCGCATACCCATTCTGCGGTAGCATACTTGACATCGGAGGGTTAATTTTCTAATTTTTATAACCCGACCCCATTTTGATATATAGCCTTTGGGGCTTCATTTGGGGTCATTTTCTACTGATTTTAGAGAGAGGTGAGAGAATTTTAGAGAGAGAAGGAGGAACCCAACATTTAAATCATCCAAATCTTGCATCAATCTTCAAGAATCAAAGAACTCAATCACAAGTTCTTCATCTAAGAGGTAAGATTCTATACCCTAGGTCTTAATTTCGAGTTTGGAGTATAAGATGGGATATTGAGGTATGATTCTTGGGAGAAATACTATTATGTATTCATGCATGTACAACTTAGGTTTATGGGAAGATTGTTTAACATAAATAAGTAAAGATTTGGTTGGGGAATGAAGGAAAACCTTGAAAAAGAGATTTGAGATTTAGATGCTCAACTAGTATTTGATAAAATGCTCAAATGAGCTGAAACCATGAATACTTTTCTAATTTGTGTTCAATTTTGTTATGTCTCAAACTAGATTGGAATTGCTAGAATTTCCGGAACGTTGTAGTAACTTAAGGAAAGCTTAGACGAGGTATGTATGGCTAAAACTCCCTCTTCTTAGAAATTGAGCTCCCATGGTGCCCCTGCGTATGTTGTAAGTACGGAATTTGATTTATGTAGTATTCATTATTTCAAAGGATTTGGGGTGTTGCAAGAACATATGTGAAAGATGTACCTCAATGTGTTTAATAGGTTATTCTTGGTAAATGAGGATATGTGAAAAATGGGAACCATGTGCTAAAATGCCTAGACTTCAAGTCAAGTTTAAATTGAGGTTTTGATGCCAAATTGTGTGAGAAAACTTGTTATGGTTGATCCTCCGAATTGTTCTTATGTGTACGAAATGTATTAGATTGATTGTGGCTAGTTGTTGGTAATGTACAAATATATTTGGAAGTGAAGTAAGTGACTGTGTAAATGTGGTAAGATTGAACTTTGGATTCTTTCTGTGATTAGTACTTTACATGAATTGGTGTTGTGACCTTATAATTGCAAAAGATGAATTCCAATATGATCAAGGTGTTATTGTTGATAACTTAAAAGGGTTCAAGGAATATGAATCATGTATTGAAATGCTAATACCTTAAATTGAGAATTGAGTTGCATTTCTTATGCCAAACTATGTGAAATCCTCTATGTGTAGAGATGTTTAAAGTAATCAAATGAATTTGGGAAATAGAGTGTGTCCAATGTGCCGAGAACTTGAATCTGTAAAATGTCATGATTGAAAAAGAAGGATTCAAGAATAACTGGTGTAATTATTTGCTTATGTCTTCGATGTGTGTTTTTATTACGGGTTGGTGTATCCCTTCTATTGATTTGGAAGAATCCATTATGTTTAAGGTTCCATTGTTAATAAACTTGAGGTGTGTGATTTCTGAGATATTGTATATGCCGAGGATTCATGGTTCCTCTCATGTGTAATTGACATCTTGAATTAAATGGCTTGTCGTTGAAATTGATAATTGACGTGAAATATGTGGAAATGTGGGAAATAAGGATTGAGTTATGAAATATGGCCTAGCCAAGTATGTTGTAATGATTGTGGCTCCATGTGCCAATTAAATAATATGTTGACCCTATGGACGTGCTATGAAACGCATAGGGGTATAATATAAAATGTGGAACCTATGAACGGGCTATGAAACGCATAGGTATATAATATAATTTGATAATGTTGTGATCACTTAAAGTGTTTGAGTTTTACTTGTAATTTCTTTATTCTTGTTTGATAATTCTTTCTAATTAGATGGTGTTTAGTTATACATACTAGTGCTATTCAATGTCACTAACGTCCCTTTTGTCGGGGGCGCTACATTCGTGTTATGATTGTAGGTGGTTCCATAGTAGGCAGTGTTGGTCGCAGCCAGTGATGCATCTTCCTTTCAGCTGAGTTGGTGAGACCCACTTTATTTCGGGGCCCTGTACGATTGTTTATCATGTACTTTGTATTTAGAGGTATAGCCGGAGCCTTGTTGCCGGCATTTCCACATTATTCTTCAGTTATATTTAGAGGCTCCNNATAAAACTTGTAATACCTTTGAGGTGGCGGATGAAGTTGCTAATGAAAATGAAATGGAAATCGTAAATTTTATGTTTATAGAATTTGATTAATGGAGTCCATCTCCTATTTATTCATGAGTTAGTTTGGGTAGAATGAGACCTAACAGGCTTGCTCGGTCGGGTTTACTCGGTTGAGCACCGGTCGCGCTCCTCAGATTTTGGGGCGTGACAAACTTGGTATCAGAGCCTAAGGTTTTAAAGTGTCCTAGGATGTCTCGTAGCCGTGTCTAGTGAAGTCCTTCTTATCGGTGTGTTGTCGACCAAATCTATAAGTTGGAGGCTATTCGGGCATTTAGGAATTTCACCCTTCTTTGATACTCCAATCGTGCAATAGAGCTCAAGTTAGGGAGCTAATTTTGTCTCTAAGTCTTATTCTCAAGATTGGTAACCTTGATGCCATAATCCACGAATTTGAAGCATGTAATGAGGGATTGATCCCACCAATGAGTCCGAGTGGATTGCCCAAGGACTTGTTAGGAAAATGTGTTGAGCCATGGAGGGATTAGTAGTACTTGTTGTTAAGGGGAGTACCCTTGTTCCTATTAATGTCACTGCACCACCAGATTATGTAGTATATCATCAGTATGTTACCAATGTATGTTACAGATGTGGAGTCGGGGTGCATCAGTTAAGGCACT